>JAVTVY010020397.1:0-72240 GCA_036873755.1 Hanleya hanleyi
ATCTGGTGATCGACGACCCGGAATCCGTGATTAGTGCCACTCGCACTGGTCTGGCTTTGTAACACGCCCAGGTAGAGATCTTTGTCTATGTTGGGATCGCGCCGGCTCACTCCTTTGCAGCTAAACTTATCCTCTCTACCGTCAGTTCCTCCGTAACAGTAGTAGGTCTTGGAGGAGAGCGCAATCATAGCATCTCCGCTCCACTCCAGCTTGAAGAGTCCCGGTGTCCGCTTGTCGTAGGTGTAGTGATCGCGTCGAGGTAACCTAGCTGCAGCCTACCGCTCTGTGGATCGAGGAGCCATGTAGGTGTATTATGATACGCTCCAACCGGATAGACCCGCTTGACACTGTTGTCACAGATTTTCTCGTGGCGATGTAAGTCGTGGGAACGGTGAAACACCCGATGGCATTGGGCACAACTGTAAGACTGAGCGTACAGGCTAAAATTGGTAATGAGCGAAAAATGACTCACGCCATTGTCATCGAACACATTCACTTTCATCGTAGCAGCATACCGTTCTGTGGATCGACGAACCAATTCAGCCACAAAGGTACCGTCCTCCTCGCGTCGTAATCGATAAACAAAGATATTAATATCGAACAATGTTTCCACATCATCCAAATGCTTAAAGGGAACTCCACGGAAGTGCCGCTTATCCATGTCTTGCTGCTCTAGATATTCTTCCCAATAGCCATCGGCCACTGTGTCACAAGCCCGGGGGTCACACTCGTCCAGATGCACGGCCAAACACCGAAACAGACATTTCCGGTCTTTGTAGGGTCCATTTTTTCCTGCTGTTAATCCATACAGGCCTTTTCGAAGAATCAACCACGGGGGGAGTTGTACAGGAGCACCGATCGGATGATCTCGCATTTTCGTGACGAAAAATGTAACGTTAGTGACCATTTCCACAAGCCATTGGGTATTGGGGCGTTGCAGGCGGGCCCACTCCAACGGATCTAATGTAGTGAGTTGCTCGACCACTGGCTCCAGAGAAATCGCACCCGTGATGGTGAATGACTCGTCAAACACATACGAATTGTTACTGGGATAGAAATACCGCAGTTGGTCCGTCTCTTTATGTCGTAAGATATACCCAAATGTGACATTCAACTTGAAGGCAGTACGCTGATCTTTGAAAATGTTCTCGGCATATGTAGTGAGATACGTGAGGTCCTCCAGCCGAAAATTGTATAAGTCCAAAAGACAACGATCACGATGAAAACAATGGCGTATGGCAGCCCAGTGTCGTTGATAAATGGCCCTGACACGTACATCTTCAGGCAAGACTTCAACCGGAGGTGCGGCTGGGTCCAAGGGAAAATCCGCTCCACGTCTCATGCTTACTCGAGAAAAGTAAATGGATGACTGTGCTGGCTGCGTGGCTGACTGGCTGGCTGGCTGGCTGGCTGGGAGACAGGTCAGGTAAGTCAGATTGAATACACTCTTGCCCCATAAAAAATGAACTCTCCTTTTATAGACCATTGACCTCATTTGCATATTTTCAGCAGACAACAGACCGCCATCTTGAAAACGACCACCCCTAACCTACAAAAAACAAGCCACCATCTTGAATACGACCACCCCTAACACACAAACAAACCGCCATCTTGAAACACACACCCAAAGACCTCATTTGCATATTTTCAGCGGACAAATTTGCATATTTTCAGCAGACAACAGACCGCCATCTTGAAAACGACCACAAAAAATGGCCGCCATCTTGAAAATATGCAAATGAGGCGCGAAACAAGTGCAAGTGTGCGCACCTACAAAAACAGGCCGCCATCTTGAAACCGACCACCCCTAACCTAGAAAAAACAAGCCGCCATCTTGAAAATATGCAAAAACAGGCCGCCATCTTGAATCCGACCACCCCATGTCAAACAAGTGCAATTGGCCGCCATCTTGAATCCGACCACCCCTAACCTAGAAAAAACAAGCCGCCATCTTGAAAATATGCAAATGAGGACGAGCGAAACAAGTGCAATTGACCTTGACCTACAAAAAAAAAAAAAGGCCGCCATCTTGAATCCGACCACCCCTAACCTAGAAAAAACAGGCCGCCATCTTGAAAATAGGCAAATGAGGCGCGAAACAAGTGCAAGTGACCTTGACCTACAAAAACAGGCCGCCATCTTGAATCCGACCACCCCTAACCTAGAAAAAACAGGCCGCCATCTTGAAAATATGCAAATGAAGGGGCAAACAAGTCCAAACAAGTTTTCTTGACCTACAAAAAAAACAGGCCGCCATCTTGAATCCGACCACCCCTAACCTAGAAAAAACAGGCCGCCATCTTGAAAATAGGCAAATGAGGCGCGAAACAAGTGCAAGTGTACTTGACCTACAAAAACAGGCCGCCATCTTGAATCCGACCACCCCTAACCTAGAAAAAACAAGCCGCCATCTTGAAAATATGCAAATGAAGGGACAAACAAGTGCAATCGGCCGCCATCTTGAAACCGACCACCCCTAACCTAGAAAAAACAAGCCGCCATCTTGAATAGTCCCAATGCACCCAATGACCTCATTAACATAAAACTTTCCCGCCAAAACTCACGCATGCGCACACACATAGCCACACCCACATCTCAAAATACGCGCTTCTGATTGGCTGTCGCTGTGACGTCACAGAGGTCATATGCAAATTTTTGAGGTCAATTGGCCCTTCTGTGCGTGCTCCCTACTACTTACCTCGATCCCAATTATTTTCGAAAACTCTCCCTTAAGTCCATCTCAAAATCATAAACACCTTGGTGTAACATTCAACAACAAAGGTAATTGGAACGATCATATTGATGACATAATCAGTAGAGCGCAAAGTAAACTTTCCATCTTAAAGGGGTTCAAATATGTTTTAGACAGGAAATCCCTGGAAATCATGTATAAGAGCTTCATTCGGCCAAGTTTGGAATATGCAGACATAGTATGGGAGTAACATTACCAGGTTGGAGAATATTCAGAAAGATGCCATTCGAACAATCACTGGACTAACACGAAGTGCTAGTTCAGAAACTCTTTATTGTGAGGCTGGTCTTGAAACACTTACACAAAGACGTCAGTTCCATCGACTTGTAATGTTCTATCGCATTGTAAACGGTACTGCGCCTTTATCCTTACAACGTCATCTCCCGTCAACCCCCCTTGCACGTAATCCGTACAACACACGTCCCCAAAACGAATTTACGCCATTTATGTGTAGGGCCGAATTATTTAGAGGATCATTCTTTCCAATTACAGTGCGTGAATGGAATATTCTTCCTCATTCCATTAGAACTTGTCCTACAATTTTTGCTTTTAAACGCGAACTACGAAATTTATCGTTGCTGACTAAGCCTCACAGATGGAATTATGTAGGTTCTCGTCAAGAAAATGTATTTCTATGTCGACTTAGAAATGGATGTAGTAACTTTAAAAGGCACTTGTTTGATAATTTTTTATCAGAAAATGCACACTGTAATTGCGGCCACTGTGATGAAACTGTTACACATTTTTTGTTTCATTGTCCATTATTTTCAACCCAAAGAGCCGATCTCTTAAATAATCTTTCAACCATCTACAATCTAAATCTACCAACAGCCAGAACACTCTTATTAGGTGACCTCGACAAAGATGAAGCGTCTAATATATCAATTCAAAAATATTTTGGAAATTATATAACAAAATCTAAACGATTTCAATGACTATTTCAAATACATTCAAAATTAAGCGACCATTGCAAATTCTAACATTGTGACATCATGAGTTTCTCTAAACAATTACAGGGACCGTCTTCACTAACACATAAATGGAACACGATAATTTTATATATAATTATTATTATTATTATCTATGTAGTATCTTTAATTGTTTATTTATCAATGCTTACTGGCCTCCTCTCCTTATTTCTCTTATTGGGTTATTTTTTTTCTGTAAATGGTCTGATGTATTTCATTGTATGTGGGAGACGCGCTATATAAGCTTGACCTATTGCGCTCCCATCACTCTGGTGTGAAATAAAATAATCTCCCAGACACAAACACACACACATGTGGATGATTTGCATCTGTTCTTATTTTAATGCGATACTGTTTGACCGTTATCGGCGACCAGAGATGAGTAAAAAACTAACATCTCTAAATATAAAATATATTGGGATATATAAAATCTCCCAAATTCATCACGGCGTGAAATCTTTGTTCACTGACCGTCAAAACTAATGACCCACAGCGTGTACTTTTAGATACACTAAAATATAATTATATTATAATTTATCCCTGAAGATAACTGAAATTGTACTTTTAGATGTCATCAAACTTAGGCCGGGAGCCAATGCGAGATAAGGGGCCTAAAATATGCTCCCGTTTGAACGTGTTGTGAACTTTTAGGCTTCAAGAGTAGGGTATGTGGGGTAGGCCGAAGATTCGGGACATGGATTTTCCAGTGAGTGAAGGAGATATTAATTTTTCGGAAATATAGCCGGGGTAGGAAAAAACGTAGTCATCTTTTTTTAACAACTGGAAGAATCAAAACGATAGATGTTATATACTAAAATTAAGCTCACGATTTCCGCCAAACAAAAAACATTCCAAAAAGTTTATAAAGAAATTGCGACGTCAAAATGGCGTCATAATTACCCGTATCTGCCTGGGGGAGGAAACAAGTTGACCCTCACTAATCTACTGGGCCTATATTCGGAAAAGGCACTGACGTCATACCTCATCATACGGGGGTCATTCTTGTGTCCTACTGCAGAATCCTAGTGTCAAAGGATAAACTTTATATTCAAAATAACACTTGAGAAGGATCCTGAGAGATTATCTTTTTCTGCGGAATTTCCGCGTTTCTTTGAATAAAAGTGCATGAAACTAACTTATTTTTTTCTGGAATAATGTTTTCCTGCCTCAAAAAATACTGGCACATACAATGTATATTGCAACTTGATAGTCTGTTTTTTTTTGTATGCAGAAACATGGATCAGTGTGCTGAAATATTACTGTTTAGAACAGCGCAAAGTATATCAAAGGTGAAACTAGCAGTTGAAAAAATATCTCATAGTTCAGGAGACTATTTGGCTCTGTACATTGTTATATGCATACATAACTACTGTTTCTTCGTTTTTGTTAGGTGATAGTTTCGAATCCTGCATGTATGAAAAACTGATGAGTGCCCTGTCGCGAGTGAATCAGAAATTCGCAGATCATTTGAAGTGACAGATTTCAGTAGATACAAGTTCATCTATGTTATCCTTACCCAAATTAAGCACTAAACGGCATATATGCGAAGTATACCCGTAAACCCCGAATGGTGGAAGGTTTTGTGGTAATTTTTTCTACCTCGACACACAGACGATCACCCAAGTCTGCAGATATTGCTGCTACGTGTAACGAGTATTCATCCCGGGGAGCAGTACTACTATGAGATGGGTAACATGTTAGATGCTTTATAATGCTACATGTTTCACCCAATTTTTCCATAAAAACATGTGTCAAAGACGTAACGACGCAGCTATTTGAGGGTTGCGACATGTTTCACCCGCGTTGCCGTCTCACTATAACGGTCCGAAATGGTCTATGTAACATCAGCAATGAAACATGTACAACCGAGCTGCAAGTCGACATGTATTAAGAAACGCGTGATACAAAACGGACAGTGCGGTCTGATGCATGAAATTAGATACCAGGTCATCTTCTCACAGATCTAACCCTATCTAGAAAATACATTGCGACAGCGTAAATGAGCTTCAGCAATCTGCAAACAGATCAACCTCCCCACAGCGCATGCTCCATTTCGCAGGCTCCATTACCATCCCTGCCACCAATAGCGGAAGTTGACCTTTACTACGTTGCTATGACGTATAGGGGAAAACCCACGTACGCACGGTTGAGTTTGAATCCGGCCGAACAACTCCTTTAGTGTTGCACATGAGCGAACTACTTTTCATATGCTCTGTCCAGATAAACAGGGAAAATTATCTTCAGATAATTCTTTTTAACGCTAGGTCAACGGAGGTATTATGCAGAGTTGAAAAGTAATCGAAATGTTTGGTAAACATCTATTTTACTATATAAGATCCAAAAATCTGACTGGTTGCTGGGGTGTTATTAGACCCCCAGCGAGGTGGTTGCAAACAGATACGATTACCATGATTACCACTGGCTTCCAGTGCAATTACAAGATGGCCGCTTTGAAGACTTCACAGTTACGTCATATTCTAGATATGTATTTTTGGTCGATTTTCGTCAGATTTCCCGAAGTTACTTTTATTTGTGCTGCGTTCTCCGAAGAAAAGTCATAGTAAATGAGGGAATAATTATCTAATGTGAAATAAAATAGTTTCGTACACTTAAATCAGCCAACGTTTTGAAGAAAAAGTCACTCTACCAGTACCCTGGTATTTTGAATTTACCCACGGAAGGGTATGCAAGTAGGGTCAGTCAAAATTGCCCCAATATTATACGCTATAAAGTGCCAGCTCCTAATTGTTTTCTTGTTTTGGATATAGGGCAAAAGGTTTGGTAGAAGTGGGATCATAATGCCCCCTTCCCGCTGCTAATTTCTGGAAGTTGTAAGAGAAATCCCGTTAAACATATATTAGCATATTACGACACACAAACACAACAAACCCATAACAATGTTGCCAGACAAAGGTAACACTGGTAATGAGAGCAGCAATGAAAGAAACAACAAATGTGTTCTCTGTGTGATCAAAGCTACATCCAGTATTTTGAATGTGTAGCGCATCAGGAGATTTGTTTTTTTCACAGTCAAGACGATTGCTCTACATGTCATTACAGCTTTGGTCGGGATTCGGCTTTAGTGGCACATATTAACCAGGAGAAGACAGAGGAGACATTATTTTCCTCCATATGAGAATATTGACTAGTGTTTGGTGTTAACAATGTTCCTACTTCATCCCTCAATGTGACCACTGCGATGAATCCAGCAATCCGTGATTTTAATAATCATCTGCGATCCGTATTCCATTCCCAAAATGGAAAAGAATTTCAAACGCATCGGAACAAAAATAATTGATCGCGAGTACCAAGTCAGGTAAAAAACAAAGCATATATCAATCAGCAATTCGATAAGTGTTGGCCTATGTAATATAGTACAGCTGTAAAGAAATGTTTCCTGTGTCCTGGATTACACCTGGGATACAATATGACATAATATTTTATCCCAGATTAGACAGTGTCGTGTCAACGGACCAATATGAACTTGAGCGGAGTAAATTATAACTTCGGTTAAGTGTGAATCAGCGATATAGTTAATCAGAACTTGAGCACATTATTGTTACATGAACAATTTTACCTCTATGGTAAATGGGTTCACATCAGGGATTAAGATGTACCAAATATGTATCTGCTTGCCTTGAACTAAATATTAGGTTTGAGCTAACCTGGGGAGCAGTCTGTTTTATATGTTCCTGTCTCTGCTTATTGTTGGTTCATACATGTACCTGAGTTCGACTTCCATCGAAGGTAAGAGAATAGAAATTGATGCAAGTTGATTTTTGATAACGTTTCTTTCATTTCAGTACTGGATTGTATCTTTCACAGGCTAGTCTGGCGGTCTCATGAAACACGTAATGGGAGGTAAACTGTTTTGAAACAACTCAGATCTGTTTCACCTGTGACATGTCTCAAAAGTTAGGAAAAAGTCATGTTTGGGCTTAGACGTTTCATTTTGAACATGTAGTCGGCTCTAACATGTTTCAGATTGAGATATGTATAATACGCAACACATGTTTCAATATGCAGGACGTCACATGTTTCAAACGAACACATGCTTAACGAAGACATGTCTCATAGAGACATCGTTAACTCACGTGAAGATTACACGTGTTCAATTTGAAACATTGAAATGGACCCCCCGATTTCGCTCAAATTTCAACACGATAACTGTGGGATCGCGCAGATGTAGAGTACCAAAATTGGTGTCGATAAATCAAAGGTCAATGTCACGGTAGCCTAAAAATCAGGAAATCATTAAATTTCTATTTTTAATTCAGTGGTGCATCATTGAGAAAAGATATGTCAGGTACTAAGGTCAGTGTCACATAGTCCTCTCCCACTTCTAACAGGTACTAAAATTATCGATGGTTCAAGGAGACAGAAGGTCAGTGTCACATAGACCTCCCCCACTTCTAATAGGTACTAAAATTATCGATGGTTCAAGGAGACAGAAGGTCAGTGTCACATAGCCCTCCCCCACTTCTAACAGGAGAATATTGAAACATTGTCTGTGATATTATTCCAGGCCAAGGCTGTGGATCGTGATCAAACTTTAGGAATTCCTCGCGCTGATGAGGAAACCTATTGAGGTCAAAGGTCAAGACCACAGGGATAAAAACAAAACCAGGGAACAATTGAAAATCACATTTTCGTGAGGGGATGCATAAATGGGAATCAACGCCAAATGATCAACGATCAGGGTCACTTAGAGCAAAGAGCTCACTCCAACACGTAAAACTCGATTTCGTTTCAATTGCGTAGTCCATAGTGTCAATTAGACTCTCGTCATTCTTTGCTTGTGAAGGCGTTCTCCGATAGCCTGCAATATGCTTCGATGGGTTATTACAGATATGAGGGTCGATGATTATAAGACTTCAATGCTATTATTCTTCTCTGTCCTATATCAATCCGGTATATTGATATTGAAGCTTACTGGACCAGCAGTTATCAAAGGCGCTGTGGAATGTTCTCGACGATACAGGTTCACCATGGAACACACAGACCTTCTACAATACCTGATTTCACATTCGTCTTGACATCGTAGAAAGATATCGACTTGTTGGGATACAATGTAGTATTCCACTGTGAAGTATCAGTGCTTCTCGCAAGTGACCTCAATTGTAACATCATTAGTACAGCTGTTCTTATTGGGCTCATTTGGGGAGTATTTCCATGGCGGGTGCGTGTATGGGTACAGAGTATGATGTGGCTACTTACCATCGCATGATTTACATTTACGGGAAGGTTAACAAGGCTGAAATAAAGAAACTAGAGAAACCTTCCATCACACCTGTCGATTCGCAGAATCTGTGCTCTTCTGCTGCTTGTATCGGCCCTCACAAAGTATATACAGCAGTAAGGAAACAAATCGGGCAATATGAATATTAAAACGCGCAGAAATATATACAAAAAAATCCTCATTCGCGAATTAGGTGACAGGGATGTTTTAGTGGAAAGTTCAACGAAGAATAGCCTGGCTTGTCCAGAATGGTGGCTGTGTTTAGCTTTTTAGTGGTATCTATGGAAAGGTCATTATTTAAGACAATTCGCAAGATTATAGCCAAGGGCCTTCATACTTATAACTGGGTGAACATACTACTCTTCAAACAAAGGCAGCGGCAACGAGCTCCGTTCAATAATAATTCTCTGTATTGGTAATATTCCGGATAATATCGGTTTTATCCCTATACCCAAGGTTGTTAACAAAATATTTAAGGTGGTACGGGGGGGGGGGGGGGGGGGGGGGGGGGTAGGCCTCAAATCACCCAGGTGATGTAGGTTTACATGTAACATGTACCGGGTGAGGAGAGCATTAGATGTACATGACAAACTGTGTCCACCAATTATAGCCCGGGTCTATATGTATACCATCTCTTTGTACATATCGGAAGCTTTCCATGATTGTATTTGAACACAAATCTCAACCGAACATGAACATCGCAAATAATGATTTCTCCAAAGAAAGACATGCGCAATTGGATCGGAAAGGGCGAGGCGATTGGCGTCACCTTCGAAAAACATGTCATTAGCCATTAATCTACAAAAGAGCGAGTTTTGTATGAAGGGCGACGCTCGACGCCAAAGTGACTCATTTGGAACACCATAATCGAACAGATATTTTGATGACCCAAACGATCTTAAAAACTATTGTCCCATATGTAAATTATTGCAACAAATGCATATAATACTGGTGTCCCATATCCCTCCAAACTTTTGCATATACGGGTTGATATGGCCACCTCGTAGTTGATCCTGTTGCGACATTTTGCGTCGACATGCACGATATGAACGCCTTTAATCCAAAGTGATTACCTTGTGAGACGCACTTGCAACGCGTTTGTTCGCAATTTTGTCGTAATTGTGACAAAAATGCAAATGTGGCAAAAGGCATAGACTCTGCGTGCAGTTTTAACGCGTTTTGTCGAATCGTGAAAAACTAGGCAAATTTGTGACAAAACGCCTTTCAATACAGTACATGTGTGTGGGTGTTCGCACTCGAATTGCTTATAAAATTTTGTCTGTGTAAATTATTTGTATGACTCCTCCAACAATATCACGACAATCCAAGTACTGTATAGCTTTCTTCCACTGAAATGGAAGGAAACACACGAAATTCCAAACTATGCTAAAATGGTTTGGAAACGAGTTTGATACAACCCAGAACTTATTCTGGCAGTGTGGGGAATGTTGACCCACTTAACCACAGGGTTACACGGACTGGGTATAGGTCACAAACCACTAAATATTCGCCTTACTTAATATGTAGTAAATTGGCCGAGCACATCCTGAGAAAACTATATTCCCTAATATTCGCCACCACAAATGACCCACCACACCAGGTAGCCTGGCATTTCCGCTCAAACATATAGTTTAAACATATTTTTACCTTCAAAATGGTAAAAGGATGGGGTAACAAGTTCTGACAACTTAGATAAACCCTCTCCATACAAATATAAAACAACATAGCGCAGGCAGGTGTGGAGAAATGAACATACATACATACATAAAATACATATATACACATATACATACATATATTAGTTGAAAGAATAAACATTTTTTTTTTCGTATTTTTTTCAGTCTGCAAATAATGATGTCACAAATATATACACATGCACAAGCAGAGCCATGGAGGAATTATGAGGTTTCAATAATCAGTTTTTCTGTATAGGGCGAGAATGAATACTACCCTTTCTTGTTAAAATCTGTTTGTGTCACTAATAAAATCCTGTACGGCAATGAATATTTCCTGGTTTTCCTTTATACTGAAATTCTTGCTTCCCCATAATAGCGTATCCAGAGTTATTGGAGTCGGTACTTTTTGTAATAGCTCAGCGCGAGAGTGTGTTTATTTGCTACATTGAAAGAAGTAATGAAAAGCATCTTCAACATCATCATTACACGAACAAGCTGGACTGTCTACCAAATGAACACGGAAGAGATCGGAGTTCAGTTGGCTGCATTTGTGTCTTAATTTTGTGCGCAAAACCTGTAAAAATCTCTTTCCAATTGAAAAATAAGATGGCGGGTTATTTTTTGAGCAGAGATCTTTTTTAAACATACTTAACGACTCCTTATCTTTAACAGACTGGTCAAGACGATTCCACGAATCAACAGCAGAAGGGAAGAAAGATTTTTTCAATAAGTTAGCTCTGGATCTAAAAACAGTATAATCTTGTGAATTTCTGAAATTATATCTACTACGGTTTTCGACTTTCTGTGGTAACAGATTTCTAAGATATTCTGGAGATTCTCCGCGATCTAATTTATACATAATACGAAGTTTTGCATTTTGTCGTCTTCTTGTAAGGGGTTCCCAGCCAGTTACCAAGTAGAGAGAGTTTCGAGAGGCATAACATGGCAACCCAGAGACAATACGAGCAGCAGCTAACTCTAATCTCTCCAGTTTATTTGACAATTCTTGACTACAACCATCCCATACAGGGGCGGCGTACTCGAGTTTCGATCGAATAAAACTTGTATACATGTTAGATAGAGCCCTTTTGTTAAGTTTATATTTCAAGTGGCGCATCAATCCTAATCGTTTATACGATGATGCTAATGTTTTTTCTATACGAATATTCCACTTGCAGTCACTTTGAAGATGTAGACCCAAATGACAATGTGATTTGGCTAGTGGCAACAACTTCTCCTTAAAGATTATAACCGGTTCTTCATTAAAAAATCTATTGCTAAATAAAACCATCTCAGTCTTTGATGGGTTAAAGAGTACTAACCATTGTTCTGCCCATTCTTCCAGTCTATCAACATCAGCATTTAATATAGTTTCAATTTCGGTCATCAGAGCAGAAGAGCATTGAAGAGATGTATCATCTGCAAACAATCTTGTAGTGCTAGATAATGGATCGGGCATATCATTAACATATAGCAAAAACAATAGAGGTCCAAGAACAGAACCCTGAGGGATGCCGGCTTTTAGACATCCAACATTTGAAAATTCACTTTTGATAAAGACTTTCTGTTTTCTATTTTCAAGATAACTCTGAAACCATTTCAGCAAATCACCCGAGATGCCATACTGTCTTAATTTAAAAAGTAGGCCCTTGTGCCAGACTCGATCAAACGCCTTGGATAAGTCACAAAATTTAACACATGAAAACTGTCGTTGATCGATGGCTGTACAGATTTGGTGATAAAGCTCTATTAGTTGACTATTCGTCGAATGCCCCGGCAAAAATCCTGCTTGATGTTTGTAAAAAACATTGTTTAAATGAAGAAAGTTATAAGTATGCTTAAATATTACCCGTTCCATGATTTTTCCTATGCAGCTAAGTAGCGAAATAGGTCTATAATTAGATGGATAGCGTTGATCTGCAGCCTTTGGCAGCGGTAAAACATATGCTAACTTCCAAGATTCTGGAAATATACTTTCGTGTAAAGATCGATCAAACAGGAGTTTAAGTGGGAATGAAACAGAATACACAACTGCCTTCAACATTCTATGACTTGTTTTATCTGGTCCAGCCGCTTTGTTTGTTGGAACGGATTTAATTATGTCGATGATATCGTCGATACAGATCTGAATATTTTCTATCTTATCATTGGTGCGCTGTATAAATCTTGGCAATTCGACGAAAGAATCATTCAGGTCCGCGACTGAGCAAAAGTATTGATTGAGAAGATTAGCTTTTCCAGCATCAAACATATGGAGAATTCAGCATACATTCCCCACCATTTTTTCGACAGCCCGACACCATTACGGCAAATTTCGGAGGTGCCAATCAAACTGGCCCAGATTTTTTTCCCGATTAAAATTTGAAAAGGTGGTTTTGATATATTTTAGAGTCAAATATTAAAGAAACATTTTAAAATACGTCACAGACCATTTCTGGCCCAGTCAGGTATAATGGCCAATCAATGTTCGCCGGAAGTCAAGTCCTGATAATAATCTTGGACCCACTCACGTCAATGGAGGTTTGTGACCTATACACTAACGTGCAGTTTATAAGTGAACCGTCACTTTTACTTAATTTGAATGTACTTTAGTGCTGAATATTGCTCGTTTGTATACCATCAGAAGTGGATGAAAACTAGAAGTATGCAAGGATCACTTAGACTATGTAGACGGCAATGGCACCACCAGCCTGCCTATAATGCTTCATGTGACGTATGATGTGAAATCTGCGCAATGCAGAATCCAATTTTTCCACTGTGCGCCGATCGGCTTGCAGTCGTTATTAGTCGTTATTAGTCGGCAATTGTCGGCAGCTGAATTATCTAAATTTGGACTGAGGAATCATGGGAATTATCTGGAGCACGCAGTCTGGCCGTACGCTACGGTGACCCAGAAAACCGGTTGTGCTCACATCGGAGTCAACATTTTTTCGTTAGATCCAAACTTCTGCCCAACGAAGGTCTACCTGTACTTTCGACTGCTGTTGTCTTTTTAACACATTAGTTCGATATCGTAAATGGGCAATAAATCGTTTATTGAATTACAATCGAGTATGGACGTAGTTCATTTATTCTGGGGACCCAGGTCTACGGTACCTTATAAACTCTGGGAGATAACGCGGGAAGTTCATTTATTTGCTTCACCACTAACCTGATGGCCCCCTAACGGTTGGGTAGGATATTACCATATATGTCTTTTTTTTATTGTGCATCTAAAATCCCCAAATCCATAATCTATCATGTCCGTGCGAACTACAGACATTTGGTGATACGAATGGCTTTATGTTTACACAATATATCAACAACAAGTTTGAATCAGGTCGAATTCAAAGGAATGTTTTTACCCACTCGTCATAAGCCTCAATTTTCCGCGGTAAGCGTGGGAGGTCATTATATGACGTAACCAACACTGGCGACCAATGAACATTCGATTTTCTTACAACCGAAGTTCAAAATACTACAGAAATATCGCGTGATACGCAGGCGAGCCTTATAAGGACTATCAGGAATTTTACTAGCGAGTCACAAAGGCTACCAGATTGGCTACCAGATTTAGAAGCACAAGCCCCATTATATGTAACGGCTTGACCCAGAGAGAAAACGAAAGGGGAAAGCTATTGCGCTCGTGACGATGAGTTCATTCACTTCGGCTTCCTCAATTCTGTTCTCTTGTTCAATTAAATAAATGTATCATCTTAGGTTACATTTCGCTGAATAAATATTATTGATGACGGGAGGTTTGCGTCACGAGTGTGAGAAGAACGAATATCCTTAGAATGGCGCATCTGACAATTCAGCTGGGTGCTTATTTGCATATGAATAGACTTCCTGGATAAATTAGAGGGATATATTAATTAATTATTATTGCTACCAGTGCTGGTAACTTAACAGTAAACAATATTTTGTTCATTGGAAGTACAAATAAATCGCCATGACAAGTTAACATAGGCGAGCCGTAAATTTGATGATTTTCATTGATATGCAGGTGCAGGGCCACGGCCTCTCACAAAACTCCCATGATTCATTGCGCCATCTTCGTCGCTTCGACTCCGGACGCTGGAGTTGCATTCGCGGCTGTTTGAGTCGTGGCCTGACATTCCAAAATTGTCTCCCCTGGAAGTTGGCCAGTTCCCGCTAGGGGGCAATGTTTTCAACTGGATGCGCTAAAACGGGTAACATGCCGTCGATGACACTGAATACATCCTTGCATACTTTTAGTTTTCATGGACGGGCTGGAATTTGATGGCCGGCCACGTGCAGTGCCACAAAGTTGAGGTTGAAATGTTGAAAGTTGAACGGATTCTCATCCCACTGTCCATTGAAAGCGGTGTTGGTCACACACGCCAGGGTAAGACGTTTAGGGAGATCCCCTAGAAATAAATTTTCACGATTGGCCATCATCGTACCTGCTGGCACAGAGAACACCTTGGTCTGTACGCGTCGGATGGGGTACAGGGCTGGTTTTTAGAATAAGGCTTCCATGTGACTCAGCAACACCCCCTGTTGCATCTTGATGGATACACCGTTCATCATGTAGCGGTCTTGCAGGAACAGATCGGCGTGCAGTCGTCCCATCATATCGACGGACTTGCTATTGGCTGTCAAGATTTTGCGCGTGGTGAACCCATTGTTGGCAGCGATCACGCTATTCATGGCTCCGGGTGTATCCTTGTAGTACAGTGAGGCTTGCAAGTGTGTTTTTTTGGCATCATTGCCGTACGACAACAGCGTCTCCATGTAGGCTCGGTACGGGTACGTATTGGTGGACGTCGTACTGATGAGTTTATCGCTCAGACTGATATCCACCTGTTGGAACAAGGAGTGCAGCCAAAGATTCACCGGGCCTACTACCACATCGTCCGCTATGGGCGTCCCGTCGTTGTCTATTATTTTGGCTTTCACGTACAAGTAGGTGTGGGCTAAATCCAGGTAGGCCGTATCTTTGTTTTCAATGGTAAATTCCACAGGTCCCGTCCCCGTCAGGCTAGCCAGGGGTCGATGTTCTACCCAACGTCCTTCGGCTACACTGGTCTGGATGGGTGGAATAGTCCACAAATCCAATTCACTGTTGGTAGACGGACACGACTCGGAGTGAATGAATGCCATTATGTGAAGATGTCTCTCCTACTACTCTTCTTCTTCTTCTTCTTATTCCGGGGTGTGCGTCGTCGGTGTGTCGGACGTCGAATGACTCTTCGCTGTACCCGTGGTTGTCTTTTAAGGGCTTTGGCGATCAACACGCTGCCTGCTTCTTTAGCCCGTCGTTTGAAGGCTTGTCGGGGTGCTGTGCCTCCCAAGACATCACCGGCCATGTGCAATCCACTGCGTACCGCTGATACCATGGAAACGAGCGTGCAGGAATATGACTTTGTGAGATACGGTTTTCGCATACTATTGGACTCCATTGAAAAAACTTGTACCGTACATTTCTTTGACGTTGATACCCGCGTGTTTCACTGTGTTCGGAAAACTCAGGCTTGCCACGAAATAACCACGGATTCCCTCATGAACGTTCTCCTCATTATATGATATGTATAACATTACGTATACTATCCAATATGATTCGGTCCTCTAGTCCCGGGAATTTGTTTGTTTCTTGGACTACGTCAGCTATAGCTGGCGAAGTGTTATAGAAATAAACGTTCTTATTTCCCTTGTACTCCTTGTTCTCTCGGCTTCCGTTATTAAGTTCCTTACCCCTACCAGGTCTAGGGGGTCATTATGCCACCCCCCCCCCCCGCCCCCCCCCCACCTCCACCAAACCTTCTGCGATAACTCTAGAACGACAAGGAAATGAAATTGAGAGGTGACACTCCGTAACTTTGTAAATTCATCATCAGATTAATATTTATTAATTTGTCATGCAGTCTTCGCGGAGAAATTACATAAACAAAAAATATAAAAATCTGATCGGAAAATCGACAAAAAAATGCTTTATGTGACAATGACGTCACTGAGATGCCATCAAAGTGGCCATCTTCGATTTTTCGACATGTTTTATTAGTACGGCTTGACCCAAGGATATAGTGAGGTAAGCTTCAGTTCCATTGGACCCCCCTCCCCCCCTGGACAGGTCCCAAAAAGCCCAGGCAAGGTAGGGTTAACTTTTCAAAAAATTGACCGATTTCGCTCAAATTTCAGCACAACAACTATGGGATCGCGCAGAGATCAAAGGTCAGTGTCACCGTAGCCTAAAAATCAGGAAATCATTAAATTTTAATTTTTATTTCAGTGCATGCCTCATTGAGAAAAGATATGTCAGGTATTCAAATTTTCGATGGTTCAAGGAGACAGAAGGTCAGTGTCACATAGCCGTCCCCCACTTCTAACAGGAAAATATTGAATCATTGTCTGTGATATTATTCCAGTCCAAGGCTGTGGATCATGATCAGACTTTAGGGATTCCTCGCGCTCACGAGGAAACATACTGTGGTCGAAAGGTCAAAGGTCAAAACCACAGGGGATAAAAACAGAAGAAAATCACATTTTTGTGATTAGATGCATAAATGGGAATCAACGATCAGAGTCGCTTACAGCAAAGAACTCACGCCAACACGTAAAACTCGTCGATTTCGTTTCAATTGCGTAGTCCAAAGTGTCAATTAGACTCTTGTCATTCTTTGCTTGTGAGGCGTTCTCCTACATTTCTATTTGTTATATTTGTGGAATTCGGTCATTTAGATGGCAGAATGTAATACCGCGGACATTTTCAGGTAACGATATAATAAACTTATACGTTTGCCTGTCACTTTGTATTAAGATTTACAATTCGATTCAAACGAGCTGGAAGAAAGTAACGAGCACGCAAGCGATTTATCGCATAACCGCCATTTAATAAATTACTAGGCGTGTCCTTTAACCCTACCTGGCCGGGGGGGGGGGGGGCATTATGGCCCCTACCAAACTTGCTACGCTATCTCCGGAACGACAAAAAATGGGGAACTGAAACTCCTTGACTTTATAGTTTATCATATTGGGGTCATTTTAAGCCTATTGGCATAACCCCCTGAGCAGAGGATCATGGGTAAATTTAAGATGGCGGCCACGTGGGGTACCAGAAAAGTGATGTTTTTGTCATATTTCTTCAAAATTTCTGCTTTTCCACGATAAAAAGTGGACAAGAACTATTTTATTCCACATCACATTAATATTTACTAATTTATCATACAGTTTTTGTGGAAAAATTGCATAAATAAAAAATTCGGAAAATCCGACCGAAAAATCGACCAAAAAATGCCGTTTTTGGAAATGACGTCACTCTGATCTCATCAAAGCGGCCATCTTGGATTTTTTTACATTTTCTGGTAGAGCTTGACCCAAGGGTATCGTATGGTGAGTTTCAGCTCCCTAACTGAAGGGATAAGAATTAGAGGGGGCCATTTCGCCCCCCCCCCCAGGCCTGGACAGGTCCCAAAAAGCCCAGGCCAGATAGGGTTAATGAGAGTGTATGCTTGTTGTAGAGGGGACAGTATACTACGATGGATTATTACAGATATGAGGGTTGATGATTATATAAGGTTCCAAGGCTATTATTCTTCTTTGTCCTCTATCACTCTCTACGTCCCTGTTATTGATATTGCAGGCTATTAAACCAGCGGTTATCAAAGGAGCTGTGAAATGCTCTCGGCGAAACAGGTTAACTACACTGTCAGAAAAAATTTGTAACACTTATTGAACGCGTAAAAGCGTTCATCCCTGACTAATTTTAGCGGTTGCTGGAATAAGTTGAAATAATGATGTGGAATTAATTTTAGCGGTTGCTGGAATAAGTTGAAATAATGATGTGGAATTAATCAACTGGTCCATTTTGAACAATAATGAAAAGAAAAAGGTACCAAAAATTCCACAACGCTAAGTATCTCAACAATCGAAATATGGGGTTGGACGGCACTGAACACTAACGTTCATATTGATGTCCAAATCAGGACACCATATCGTGTTAAAAACTGAACACTTAACGTTCATATCCGAACACTAGAGAACAGGTATGAACACGCGTATTCAGAAATGATCATCATATTTGAACACCAATGTTCACAAATGAACACATATTCTGTAACACTTTTGGAACACTAGCGTCCGCATGAACATGTAAAAGTGTTCTATTATGCGTAAAAGCGTTCAAAAGTGCACACTTCAGAATGAACACTAATTTTTCAGAGTTCCAATATTCAACACTCGGCGATATTGTGGACAACCTATGTCGTTGTGTTTATTGATGACGATACTTGATACTTGATGAGCTTGATAACACTTCAGTGACATATTTTAAGTAAATGTCTTTGCATACTAGTTTTCGTACTTGAACACTTTTACATGTTTGAAAGGTGTTACAAACTAGTGTGCAATTCAGTGTTCAGGATTTGCACACTTTTATTGACAGTGTATGGAACACACAGGCCTTATAAATTCTTGATATCACATTCGTCTTGACATCGTAGAAAGACATCGACTTGTTGGGAAGTATCAGTGCTTCTGGCAAGTGACCTCAATTGTAACATCATTAGTATACCTGTTTTTGTTGGGTTCATTTGGGGAGTATTTCCATGTCGGGTGCGTGTAGCTACTTACCATCGCAGGATTTACATTAGCGGAAAGGTTAAGGTAACCTGAGTAGTAGTATCTACCCGATCTGAGTCCCATTTCACCCGGATGTAACTATGACGTCACAGGGGTCATTGAGTGCAAGTGTGGGAGGTGGGTTCAAAATGGCGGCTGTGGGTGGTGGGTTCAAAATGGCGGCTGTGGGTGGTGGGTTCAAAATGGCGGCTGTGGGTGGTGGGTTCAAAATGGCGGCTGTGGGTGGTGGGTTCAAAATGGCGGCTGTGGGTGGTGGGTTCAAAATGGCGGCTGTGCGTGGTGGGTTCAAAATGGCGGCTGTGGGTGGTGGGTTCAAAATGGCGGCTGTGGGTGGTGGGACCAAAATGGCGGACTGTGGAAAAACGTATAAAAGGAGGCGATTTTTAGGGGTGGGGTGTATTCATTGCACTACCTGCCTGACTGACCTGACCTGACCAGCCTGCCTGCCTGCCTCACCTCTAGCCTGCCTGCTTGCCTGCCTGCTTCACCTCTAGCCAGCCTGCTTGCCTGCTTGTATGAGCTGTGGAGAACCTTTTAAATTTTTTCATTTTACCAGTGCAAATTCACAAGACTATTACACCGTAGCAGTTACTCACCAGCCTGAGCCAACAGTCATGGAGTCATACTTTTTAGTGAAGCTTCGAAAGTACCGTGTTCGCCTCATTGATGAGATGCAGCATGTGGCCGAATTATGTGATCTGCTTATGGAGGAAAACATACTCCTGAAACAGCGTGTCGAAGATATCATGGCTGAGAAAACCACTTCATCACAAAACAGAGCCCTCATCGACGGTCTACTGCGCTCTATCAATCGACCCGACACCAACCACCACCACCACCACCCTCCTCTTCTTGGGCCCCAATGTCACCGCCCAAAACACCACAACGACGACGGGGACGTACTGATCACAGATCTAAGTCACCGCGACGATCACAACGCCGAGGTAAGGCGCCCAAGGCCTGGGAACCCTACTAGGGAACCCCTATAAAAACCCGGTGCAGAAGCCAGAACAGCTCAGTCGTCATGTTTTACCTGACGTTGCCCAGTAATAGTTCACTCGATGTGTTTCCTGACAACACCTTGGCCAAGTATGTCACTCAATTACCACAACCGTTACATTTACCTGGCCGGTGGGAATGTGGACTGGTGGATATTCAGTACCCTTACTCGTGGTACAACGTACGAGACCAAGAAGTATGGTACGACGTCACCTACGAAGGCAAAGTAACCAAACTGATTCTCCACGAAGGCCAATACGATACGCCTATCCCGGGCGGGCTAAAGAAGCAGGCAGCGTCTTGATCGCCAAAGCCCTTAAAAGACAACCACGGACACACCGAAGAGTCATTCGACGTCCAACACACCGACGACGCACACCCCGGAGGAATAAGACCAAGAAGAAGAAGAAGAGTAGTAGGAGAGACATCTTCGCATAATGGCATTCATTCACTCCGAGTCGTGTCCGTCTACCAACAGTGAATTGGATTTGTGGACTATTCCACCCACCCAGACCAGTGTAGCCGAAGGACGTTGGGTAGAACATCGACTCCTGGCTAGCCTGCCGGGGGCGGGACCTGTGGAATTTACCATTGAAAAAAAAGATACGGCCTACCTGGATTTAGCCCACACCTACTTGTACGTGAAAGCCAAAATAGTGGACGCAGCCGGGGCCGACCTAGCGGATGATGCGGTAGTAGGCCCGGTGAATCTTTGGCTGCACTCCTTGTTCCAACAGGTGGATATGAGTATGAGCGATAGACTCATCAGTACGTCCACCAATACGTACCCGTACCGAGCCTGCATGGAGACGCTGCTGTCGTACGGCAATGATGCCAAAAAAACACACTTGCAAGCCTCGCTGTACTACAAGGATACACCCGGATCCATGAATAGCGTGCTCGCTGCCAATAATGGATTCACCGCGCGCAAAAACCTAGCAGCCGCTAGCAAGTCCATCGATATGATGGGACGACTGCACGCCGATCTGTTCCTGCAAGACCGCTACATGATGAACGGTGTATCCATCAAGATCAAGTTGATCCGTTCCACCCCTGCGTTCGCCTTGATGGCCGCTGGAGAGGACCCCAATTACAAGATCGTCCTAGAAGATGCAGCCCTGTTTGTGCATACGGTGGATTTGCAACAGGGAGTGTTGGTGAGTCACATGGAAGCCTTATCGAAAAAACCAGCCCTGTACCCCATCCGACGCGTACAGACCAAGGTGTTCTCTGTGCCAACAGGTACGATGATGGCCAATCGTGAAAATTTATTTCTAGGGGATCTCCCTAAACGTGTTACCATAGCGTGTGTCACCAACACCGCTTTCAATGGAGCGTGGGATGAGAATCCGTTCGCCTTTCAACATTTCAACCTGAACTTTTTGGCACTGCACGTGGCTGGCCATCAAATTCCAGCCCGTCCATTACAACTGGATTTTGGTAACCAAAACTATGTGCGGAGCTACCTGAACCTGTTTACAGCCACAGGACAAAACAACCAGGACGAAGGAAATGCCATCACTCGACGAGACTTTTACCGCGGGTACACGTTGTTCGCCTTCGACCTCACCCCTACCTTGGAACACGATCATCAACTGGCCTTGCTCAAGAAAGGAAACCTACGGTTGGAACTGCGTTTTGCCGTCGGTCTAGCCCAGACCATTAACGTGATTTGCTACGCCGAGTTTGATAACGTCATCAGCGTGGATCAGCAAAGAAACGTGCTGTGTGACTACGCCAACTAGAGTCATGGATACAGAACAGCTGATGGCCATACTCCAGCGAGATCCTAAGGTCCCCTTTCGAGGTGTGTTTCCACGCAATGTGTTTCCCACCCACTCCACTACCCCAGCAGCCTACATCCTGAATACAGACCCGGGGTCTCGACCCGGTGAACATTGGGTAGCTGTGTACGTGGACACCCTAGGCCAAGGCGAATACATTGATTCCTACGGACTTGCATGATTTGATGAAATTCATGGACGTATCTACTACAGTGTGGCGTTGGAATACTCAAAGATTACAAGGACCCTTGAGTAGTGTGTGCGGACAGTACTGTGTGTTTTATCTCACTCACCGGAGTAGAGGACATTCTATGCCAACCATCGTACACATGTTTGATGATTATTGTCAAGCCGAAGACCGTGATGTCCTCGTCTATGACTGGACGGCCTCTCGTTTTAATGTGCATGCTCCATTTCTCTGGTTAACTTAAATTCAATGCACTGCGCGCAGGCCACTTGTTTTTTATTATTATCACGTTATTGTTATGACGTTGTTGTTCTGACGTTCATTGATGTTGAATAAAATTCATGAAAAAACACAAAAATGATGGGTTTTTTTTTTTTTTTTTTTTTATTTAAGTCAACAAGAAGGGTTACACTATGTACAATAGAATACAGGGTACAATAGAATAGTATGGTTAAGGTACAAAAAAATTCTGTCAGGAGTAGGATTCGAACCTACGCCAGCTCTTCGCCGACCAGCACTTAATACCGGCGCCTTAGACCACTCGGCCATCCTGACTTTTACAGTTTTTTAACTCGTGTATCAACAGTTATAGTGTGTGTGTTCCGTTCACAAGTCCAAGTAAGTGGTGCTCACACCATCGGCCAGCACTTTCCGTTTCGGGTAAAAGAAAGTAAAGGCGTCTCGTTGCTGAATGTACGTCCGCATCTGGTGGTCCACTACCCGAAATCCTCGGTTAGTGCCACTCGCACTGGCCTGGCTTTGCAGCACGTTCAAGTACAAGGCTTTGTCGATGTTGGGATCGCGCCGACTCACCCCTTTGCAGCTAAACTTATTTTCGTCTCCCCCGTAACAGTAATAGGTCTTGGAGGAGAGACCAATCATAGCATCACCACTACACTCCAGCTTGAAGAGGCCCGGCGTACGCTTATCGTACTGGTAATGGTCACGTCCAGGTAGCCACTGGTCCCGTTCCGCTTCATACTGGGTACGTAACTCCGGTTTCACCAGGGGCTCCCAATCCGTATTAGAGACGGCCATGTAGGCCTAGTCCGTATCCATCTCCATGAGTTGCCAGTCTGATGGATTAAAATACACACCCATGAAATCATAGAGAAACTGCAGCATTCTCAGCCTGGCCACCTGGTATACCATACATCCAATCTGCAGGGGTAGGTTGTAACGGATAGTCTTCTTGGCTGAAGTGGCTTCATACGTGTCGTCATCGATGACGTCCACGGACCGAAACAGAGGAGAATTCACTTTTTTGCGGGCTTGGGCAGTAGTACAAATGTTCACGTTCACGTGCTTATCCTGGTTCGTGACTGTTTTTCCATAGTAACCATTGCCCGTCAACTTCCACGATTCACCGATGATGGCCTGACTCGGGTCTTGATCACCTTGACGACGGCCCGACGTCACGATGTCGGCATTCTCCGCAAAACAGGCGTGGGGTACGTACTGTATCACTTGGTATATTTTGGTAATTTCCAAACCGTGGTTCATGTACGACTGCAGTAAGGGAGTGCCCAGCAAGATTTTATCGGCCCACATACCGCCAATCAACATCCGTCGTGGTTGAGGCAAACACTCGTGTTGCTCCGCATAGGCCCCCATGGTGTCTCCAATATCATCCCGACCCACCAGCGTGTTCTTAAAGATGGGAGGGCACTGGGCGAAGAGGGGCTTGAGAGTGTCGGGAACATGCAAATCACATTCGACAAAGCCGTAGAGGTCCCCCGAACGCATGGCGTCGAACATCTGTGGCAGACTCAGGAGTCGCCGACGACTCAAGGGGTACTCGCGCTCTTTTAGGAAACGCCGTAAATGGGGCAGGGCCTGGCACATCGTGTGAAATTCACACTCCCACATTTCGATCAGATGGTATCCTCTCTCTTCCACATAATCACCGTTCTCCACCACTTCTTCCCGTAATTTTTCCGGTGTTTTTCCACGTCGTTCGTTGAAGCGTCCAGCGCTGAAATGACATCCGTGGCAGTGCCAATAGCAACCGTAAAATTGGAATACGGTCGGTGTCCTACCCACCAGGGCAAACCCATCGACGGGGAGTCGACGATCTCCTATGCGCTTCTCTGTGGCGTTGGTTTGGTGTCGTATATAAATTCCCCGTCGATAGGCTTCCCAATCCAACCACTGATCAGCCAGATGCTTGTAGGGCGTGCGTTGCGGTGTAAAATGCCGACCTTCCGCCAACCAACGTGTATAATGGCCACTGGGCATAGGTTGGGCCAGAGACCACAGGTACAAGGCATTGGCATCGAAACCGATGATCTTAGCACAGGGTTTTCCACTGGGGAGAGTAGTGACGTCCTTCTCGTGGTAACGGTGAAAAATAAGACTCGGTCCGCCCACAATGTTCTGCTTTAGACAATCATGCATGTCTGCATCTTTTTGCTGTATCAGCGAGAAGTACGTAGGACACGCTTGAAAAAGATGGCGAAGCGCCATACCCGGTAAACTCAAGCACTCCTTGAAGATATCGACGTGCATCTCACGACGAAAGAGTTGAACCATTTTCTCGGCCGCTTCCAGGAAAGGAACCACATCTAGGTTATTATACCATATCAGGAAATCTCGCAAGGTCTGCATATGTTGATCGTTCCATACCTGCTGTAGTTCCCGGTACGTGTCTTCGGGACATTCCACTTGCTTCAAATCATCAAAGAACGCATCCCGGGGTGGCAACTGTGTTTCCTCCAAACAGTCGAGCGTCGATATATACGTGTAAGGGAACCTCCCTTTGGTTTGTGCACAGTCATACGCCTTCACCCACTGATCATAGCTATAATTAGGAGCTAATTAGTTCCGTACATCCAGGAAATGCAGTGATGTGGCAGTGAGGGCCATATGATTATTGATCTTCTTGATGACGGACTTGATGGTATTCGCCTGGGCCAAGTAGGGGTAAAGAAATTCCTTCACCATGTTCAAGTCATATCGCCCCGAGTTGAAACCTAGCACCAGTAACTGGCCTAGATATTGTAGGAAGCGCACTTTCAATTTCTCCGCATACGGTTTCGGTAAAGGCACATCCTGCGACTGCATGGGCTGCGACTCGGGCTCCGACTCAGACTCGGACTCTTCATCGTCACTAAACGCTACACCCGGTGTAGGAATCCGATCGTCCAGTTGGTCCAGTACGTCCTGGAACTTGGACACCAATAGTTCCGTACTGGCCGCACTGACTTCCTCTAAATCCATCATGCGCGTGATCAACTCATGGGAATCCCCAGTGGACACGAAATACACCGGTGCAGCGTCATAGCCTGGTACGTTGCTCGAAATACTCACACTCAGAGGAATATGGCGCTGCGTCCACTGCGTTTTCGCTGAAAACATGTCCATGGGCTCCAACAGGGCCTCAAAATCGTAACACGCCCGGTAGGGAAAATAACGGTCCTGCTCCGGTATGATGAGACCCTCATCGGCCAGTTCCTGGAAAATAGTAGGCGTATTATGATACACACCACCCGGAAATACTGTTCCCAATAGACATTGGCCACTCTGTCACAACCCTTGGGGTCACACTCGTCCACATGCACGGCCAAACACCGAAACAGACATTTCCGGTCTTTGAAGGGCCCATGTCGCCCTCCTGTTAATGCATACAGGCCGTATCGATGAAGCAACCAAGGGGGTAGTAGTACAGGAGCACCGATAGGATGATCTCTCATTTTCGTGACGAAAAATGTGACGTTGGTCACCATTTCCACAAGCCATTGGGTATTGGGGCGTTGCAACCGGGCCCATTCCAATGGATCCAACGTAGTCAGTTGGTCGATGAGTGGCTCCAGAGAAATCGCATCCGTCACCGTGAACGGCTGGTCAAACACATAGGTATTATTGCTGGGATAATAATACCGCACCTGGTCCGTCTCCTTGTGCCGTAAAATGTACCCGAATGTCATATTCAACTTGAACGCTGTCACCTGATCTGTGAAACTGTTCTCGGCATAGGTAGACAGATACGTGAGGTCCTGCAGTCGATAGTTATACAAGTCCAATAGACGACGGTCACGGTGAAAACAATGGCGTATGGTAGCCCAGTGACGTCGATAAATGTCACTGACACGCTCGTCTTCAGGCAAGACTTCAACTGGAGGTGCTGCTGGGTCCCAGGGAAAATCTTCTCCACGTCTCATGCTTTCTCTCCACGTCTCATACAAGCAGGCAAGCAGGCAGGCAGGCAGGCAGGCTGGTCAGGTGAATCAGGCAGGTAGTGCAATGAATACACCCCACCCCTAAAAATCGCCTCCTTTCATACGTTTTTCTACAGTCCGCCATTTTGGTCCCACCTCCCACAGCCGCCATTTTGAACCCACCACCCACAGCCGCCATTTTGAACCCACCACCCACAGCCGCCATTTTGAACCCACCACCCACAGCCGCCATTTTGAACCCACCACCCACAGCCGCCATTTTGAACCCACCACCCACAGCCGCCATTTTGAACCCACCACCCACAGCCGCCATTTTGAACCCACCACCCACAGCCGCCATTTTGAACCCACCACCCACAGCCGCCATTTTGAACCCACCTCCCACACTTGCACTCAATGACCCCTGTGACGTCATAGTTACATCCGGGTGAAATGGGACTCAGATCGGGTAGACACTACTACTAGCCTGGCCTTTCCACTCAAACATATGGAAAATTCAGCATACATTCCCCATCATTTTTTTCCAGATGAGACCGCCAGAAATAGGGTCATCCAGCCCGACACCATTACGGCAAATTTCGGAGGTGCCAATCAAACTGGCCCAGATTTTTTTCTCGATTAAAATTTGAAAAGGTGGTTTTGATATATTTTATAGACAAATATTAGAGAAACATTTTAAAATACGTCACAGACCATTTCAGGCCCAGTCAGGTATAATGGCCAATCAATGTTCGCCGGAAGTCAAGTCCTGATAATAATCTTACACCAACCCACTTCAATGGAGGTTTGTGACCTTACCAAGACTGTGCCTGTACCGAACTAAAGAAACCTCCCATCGCACATATCTATTCGCCGAATATTTGCTCTTCTGCTGGCATCGGCCCCTCCATAAAGTATATACAACAGTATACGGAATAAGACTCAAATTTGATATGAATAAGTCAGTACGTTACCATAACGTAATGTGTTTATACATTATTATATCAAAATAATGATAGCAGACGCGCAGGAATATACACAACAAAAATCCTCATTCGCGAATTAGGTGACAGGGATATTTCAGTGGAAAGTTCAACGAGGAATAGCCTGGCTTGTCCAGACTGGTGACTGTGTTTAGCTTTTAGTGGTATCTCTGAAAGAGCCATAATTTAAGATAATTCGCAAGATTACAGCCAAGGGCCTTCACACTTATAACTGCGTGAATCAAATAATCTTCCAACAAAGGCAGAGGCATCGAGCTCCGTTCAATAATTGTTCTCTGCGTTGGTAATATTCCGGATAATATCGGATTTACATGATATATTGTAAGAAGTTTCAGCTCCCTAGCCAAAGTTGCTAACAAATTATTTAAAGTGAAGGGAGGAGAGGGGGGGGGGGGCAGGTCTCAAATCGCCCAGGTCACGTTGGTTAACATTTACCGGGTGATGAGAGCATTATTAGATGTACATCAGCATGACAATCTTTGTCCGCCAATTATAATACGGATTTATATGTATACCATCAGAAACTTGTATTTAAAAGAGAAATGGAAGTGGATTCATGAACTAAGTGAAATTACAACGTCTGGTCAGTCATTCATAATTCAGCTTTCGTCCATTAAAGAATATCCGTGTCCATAATCCGAAAACCTCTTCCATATTCCATATAACAGCATTAGCATCAAACTCAAAAAAGTCAATCATAGTATACATAAACATAGCCTAGTTTCCTGCAAGAGAGAAGCGGTCAACAGTTTTCAATGATGCCGGCAAGACATCATGATGTTCCAAAAATATCAAATCCCTATCCCTATCCATATGATATTCTTTGTAAAGTCGTCTTCTAAAGAATGATGTATCTCAGTCACGCTTTGATTGTGGCTGTTCATATGAGCACCATGGAGATCTTGGGTTCATAAATGCTCACAATTTCCAGTACGCATGCTTACATTTGTACTCTTTCCCAAACAGAAGGACAGGTTTCATTCTATTCTTAATAGTTTATTGATCACTGAATTCATGACACTTGGACAGTAATCAATACTTTTGTACATACCGGAAGTTTTCCATGATTGTAGTTGAACACAAATCTCAACCGAACATGAACATCGCAAATAATCATTTCTTCAAAGAAGGACATGCGTAGTTGGATTGGAAAGGGCGAGGCGGTTGACGTCACCATTAGCGAATTTTGTATGAAGAGCGACGTGCGAGGCCAAAATGACCCATTTGGAACACCGTAATCGAACAGATATTTTGATGACCAAGGTGCTCCAAGCGATCTTAAAAATTATTGTCCCAAATATGAATGACCAAGCTGATTCCGCGATTATTGTCCCAAATGCATATTATACTGGTGTTCCATATCCCTCCAAAGTTTGGCATATACTGGTTGATATGGTTACCTCGTAGTTGATCCTGTTGCGACATTTTGCGGCGACACGCACGATGTGAACGCGTTTAATCCTTATTAGACACACTTGCAACGCGTTTGTTCACAATTTTTATCATTTTGTCACAATTGCAACAAAACGCTTCGACACAGGCAAAGCTAATCCATTTCGTCGTAATTGTGACAAAAATGCAAATGTGACGAAAGGCGTAGACTCTGGGTGCAGTGTTAACGTTTTTTGTCGAATTGTGAAAAAACCGGGGGAATGTGACAAAGCGCCTTGCAACAGAGAACATGTGTTTGCACTCGAATTGCTTATTGTTTGAAAAGTTTTTCTGTGTAAATAATTCATATAACTCCCCAACAATATCACGATAATTGCAATACTGTATAGCTTGATCGTATCACATACTGTAATGGAAGGAATCACACGAAATTTCAAGCTATGTTGAAATGGTTTGGAGGTTGATACAACGCAGAACTTATTCTGGCATGTGTGAGGTATGCTGGCCCACTTAACCCAGGGTTACATGGACTGGGTAAACACTGACGTGCAGTTTATAAGTGAACCGTCACCTTCTACTTACTTTGAATGTACTTTAGTGCTGAATATTGCTTGGGGTTACCATGGGAACGAGCGTGCAGGAATTATGGACTCGATTTAATGCGACTGGTATTTTCAGTATATAGCTGCCATAAAAAAAATATACAAACCACGCTGGCTTTCGCCACTGGATCTATTTTCACGAATTCGGTAGCACTTGTATGTTTCGAAAGAAACCAGCTTCCATTACACCAATCGATTTGCGAATTATTTGCCCTTCGGCTGCTGTTATCGGCTCTCAGAATTTATATATAGAGCAGTACGGAATAAGATTTAAACTGACTACGTTTAATATGAATCACCCAATATGTTGCTCTATCGTAAACGTGTTTTAATATTATGACTTAACATACTGCGTGTATCGCAAACGCGGAGGAATATTCACAAACAAATTTTCCTCATTCGCGGATTAAGTAGCAGGGATGTGTTAGTGGAAAGGTCACAGAAGAACAGCACGGGTTGTTCAGAATGGCGGCTCTGTTGAATAGTGTTTAGCTTTTTGGTGGCATCTCTGAAAAGGTCATAATTTAAGATAACTCGCAAGACTACAGCCAACGGCCTAATTCGTACTTAGCTGGGCGAACAAATTACTCTGCAAACAAAGGCAGCGGCAACGAGCTCCGTTCGATAATTATTTTCTGTGTTGGTAATATTCGGGATAATATCGGTTTTACATTATCTTGTCAAGCAAATCTGACGTTAATGATTTCACCATGCGATCTGGTAAACAGACCGCTGTTCACATGACCGTGAGTAGCAGTTATTGTTATCACAGATCGAACACATTGTCAACAGTTAGCCTCTTACAGACAGGCTCTTGATGGGATACGCATCGATGTCATTCGCTCAGTTCGTCACTCTAGCCTGGTGGCAATGCCTTTCCTTGGCGCTTGTGCAAAGACAATTGTCAAATACCACCAACATCGTCCTTCGGAACACGAGTTACGGAAAGGTGCGGGGTATCCGAGAGGAAGTGCTTCCAGGAAGAAACGTTGACCGTTACCTGGGGATTCCCTTCGCTAAAGCCCCTACAGGGCCCCTCCGATTTGAAGTAAGTTGAATTGTGTTCCTTTGTATGTTTTGAAAATTACTATATCGAATAGATCGTATTCGTTAATATATCACCGAGATATCTGAGTCTTGCTTGACTTTTGCGGTATAGCAATCGTAATTTGAATCAAAAAGCCTAACGATCTATTGAGAGGTCGATGATGATATTGATCGCTAGCTTAATATGATGTAGTTTACGGTCATTACATCCCTAGACGTTTTAAGGGTGAATAATTATGTCACTCTGAGAGGTTAGCACTCAAGAAGCTCAATAAAGTTTTTTAATATGATATTTGAGCAAGATGTTGATTCTCGGAGTCCGATGCATTTACCAGCTATGATTGGTCAAGTGGAATTAAGAATCCGGTCCAAGGTTGGTCATGGCCTGGATCGGTCACTGATCGATTATCAGTGTTCTTGTACTGTTATGTTCATATCGCATGTAATTACATATAAAAATCCTGGAAATTTTCAATTCAGTATTTCCTGATATCATCAACTGATTTGCTGATATCATCAAAAGATTTGCCGATATCATCAGATGATTTAATGATATCATTAAATGTTTTATGATAGCAACAATAATTAAAGATATCAACAATGGTTAACAGATACTATCAGGTCATTTACACATATCAGCAAACTATTTGCTGATATTCACAAACCATTAAATGGTCTCAGCAAATCATTTGATGACATCAGCGAACTATATGTAGTGATATCATGAAATCATTTAATGATATCAGTAAATATTGAATTATGTCAGTAACTGTGGAAGAAAATTATAGCGGCTTGACATACGGTCACCTTCTCAGGGGTATTGCTTCTCCACTACATTGTATCCCTCAATTCGAAAAATTTGCTCTTTGTACGATGTGAAGACGGATGTAAAATCAGGTATTCGAGATGGCCTGTGTGTCCCATATATGGTACCTATGTCGTCGAAAGCAATGTACAGCTCCTATGATAAACGCTGACCCAGTAGGTAGCAATATCAATATGGGGGACGTGAAGATTGGTGAAGGACAGAGAAGAATAATAGCCTTGGAGCTTTATAATAACCGATCCTCCTATCTATAATAACCGATCGTAGCATATTGTCTCCTATACAACAAGGAAACGCTCTCATTAAAGAGCATCCTTCCGTATCGTAGTAATTTAATAAATGACAGTTCGGGGATAAATCGCCTGCGTGCTCGTCTCGTAAGTACGTTATTTTCTCCGTGCTCGTTTGTACCGAGTTGTAAATCTTAATGCAAAACGACGGGTGAATGTATAAGCTCATTATTTCGTTGCCTAAAACTGTGAAATTCTGTCATCCGAATGGGAGAGTTTCGCAAATATACGATAACATATATCGGAGAATGCTTGCACATGCAAAGAAATGGAAAGAAATTAACGGAGCTAGAGAACCGTATCCCATGAATTCATGAGACAAGCGGAGACAAGCCGAAGATCGGGGTTAGCCGAGCATAGTCATTGAGTACATACGAATATAATATTCCGGGAATTCTCACATAAATTTTTAAGATTATCTCAGACATTCTTACATGATCCTATACGAATCTCCGAGGAAATCCTGCAGGATCATATTGAAACATTCTATAGCATATATACGGTCGTATTCAAAAACTCCTATAGTTTGATAACGTGCTGCACAAAATTAGGTAATACACTCAAATATATATACGAAAAATGAACCAAACGAGTGTTAACATTAAAACGTTAAAGTTATGCACACGGGGGCCGAACTTTGGTGTCAACGAATCCCGCGAGAGGTGTGGAGGATTGTGTAAGTATAGATGTGAGATCCGATAACCAGTATTCAGCCCCCGTCCACAAAGATGTCTAAGACTGTGTAAGTATAGATGTGAGATCCGATAACCAGTATTCAGCCCTCGTCCACAAAGGTGTGGCAGATTGTGTAAGTATAGGTGTGAGATCCGATAACCAGTATTCAGCCCTCGTCCACAAAGGTGTGTGAGATTGTGTAAATATAGGTGTGAGATCCGATAACCAGTATTCAGCCCTCGTCCACAAAGGTGTGGCAGATTGTGTAAGTATAGGTGTGAGATCCGATAACCAGTATTCAGCCCTCGTCCACAAAGGTGTGTAAGATTGTGTAAGTATAGATGTGAGATCCGATAACCAGTATTCAGCCCTCGTCCACAAAGGTGTGTAAGATTGTGTAAGTATAGATGTGAGATCCGATAACCAGTATTCAGCCCTCGTCCACAAAGGTGTGGCAGATTGTGTAAGTATAGGTGTGAGATCCGATAACCAGTATTCAGCCCTCGTCCACAAAGGTGTGTAAGACTGTGTAAATATAGGTGTGAGATCCGATAACCAGTATTCAGCCCTCGTCCACAAAGGTGTGGCAGATTGTGTAAGTATAGGTGTGAGATCCGATAACCAGTATTCAGCCCTCGTCCACAAAGGTGTGTAAGATGGTCTAAGTATACATGTGAGATCCGATAACCAGTATTCAGCCCTCGTCCACAGTGGTGTGGCAGATTGTGTAAGTATAGGTGTGAGATCCGATAACCAGTATTCAGCCCTCGTCCACAAAGGTGTGGCAGATTGTGTAAGTATAGGTGTGAGATCCGATAACCAGTATTCAGCCCTCGTCCACAAAGGTGTGGCAGATTGTGTAAGTATAGGTGTGAGATCCGATAACCAGTATTCAGCCCTCGTCCACAGTGGTGTGGCAGATTGTGTAAGTATAGGTGTGAGATCCGATAACCAGTATTCGGCCCACGTCCACAAAGGTGTGGCAGATTGTGTAAGTATAGATGTGAGATCCGATAACCAGTATTCAGCCCTCGTCCACAAAGGTGTGTAAGACTGTGTAAGAAAATATGTGAGATCCGATAACCAGTATTCAGCCCTCGTCCACAAAGGTGTGTAAGATTGTGTAAGAAAAGATGTGAGATCCGATAACCAGTATTCAGCCCTCGTCCACAAAGGAATTTCCGCGTCAACACTCGAAATACATTTCACATGTCATGAAAATAAAATAAAATTATTTTTTACCCCTCGGATAATATTGCCGGAAGGGTGTTATCGTATTTATGTACGTCGGTGCGTCCGCCTCTGATTTCTCAGGTCACTAGGCTAACATGTGGCATTGTTCCATGAATTGATTTTTGCCACCATAACTCAACAATGAATTTGCCTAGGAGCGCCAAACTAACTTCGTTTATGTATATTGTTCTAATGCAGGAGCCTAAAAAATATTGGAGAGATTGACCTAATTATTCTGGGTCACGGACTCAATTTTGTCCTTTTATCTCTGGCTGCTTAATACCACCATATTTCAGTTATGATAATGCCTAAGCTTACAGAGCTTACACTATACACACATCACGTCAAGGACTACAAACAAAGCTGTCATATATTGTCATCATGTACGTACGTGCGTTCATCCGTCTTTGTTGTATCATTACCATCACCAACCTTACATCACACATGCAAGTGGTCACAAAATAGAAGCTTATCGAAAACCAGTGACATCGTCGCAGTTTGTTGGTCACCAGGGCAAATTATATCAATTTGTCACCATATAATTTTATGAAAAACGATTGCCTGGGAGCACCAAACTGGCATAACATATACATGTAATCCTAGACCAGAAGTTTATCGCAAAGTCAGATTGACCTATTGCTGGGGGTCACTGGGTCAAGTTGTTCCTTTTATTACCTGTACCGCAACTCAAGAATGATTATGCCTAAGCTAACTAACCCTACACTGTACACAAGGAGTTTCAGCCAAAGTTGTCATTGGAGTATTGTCATCATGTGTGTACGTACGTAATATGTCCAACTATGTCAATCATTACCACCATGTCACAAGGCTATTCAGGAGTAATTAACTTGAATGACATAGGCCAGGGACGCCGGAACACGACAGGAGAGGGGCGGCGGGTGGCCATGACCTCTCAATATTTTCAGCTAAAAAAAAAAGAGATAAAAAACGAAAACAAAAAAAGTCAGAGACAGAAAAAAAACGAATGAGTAAAGCGAAAACCCTATATCTGTATTGAATGCAGATTTTACTTTCCAGTAAGAATGGGGGGCATCCTTGCATCCCAAGTAAGTCGTGGTTCGTCTATCAAATCCGAGATATCGGAAATATTCGCGAGCTTCTGACCTCTCCGAACATGTCCATATTTGAACGAATTAAGGGCCAGGTAATGTCTCCATCTGGTTGCTGTGAAGGCAGATGTTTTTTATGCTATCCGAGAATTTTATTATTTAAGATACGCCCTCATGTTGTTCCCTCTCGGACTTCGAAGAGTTTGTCCTTCAGCTTCTACATTAGATAAACTGGACTTTTATCTAATTATACCGAGATCCCATCAAGGTAGCGTATTGCCCCAAAACGTTCGCAGAAATAACTGTACAACCCTAATCTGCCTACAGGGATTGGTACGAAGATATGAGTATACAAAACTGCATTGTTGAGGATGGCTTATTCATACTAATAAGTTGACCTGTGTTTGGCTCCCCAACAAGTAGAAAACATCTGTGTGACATGATCAAAGCTTAATGAACATTTCGATTGAAATGACATATATTTAATATTTTAATTATTTCTATTTCTGAACAAACTCATTTTCGTGACGGGGAATATTAAAAACAAATGTTGTGAGAAACAACAAAACAGGCAAAACAAATATAGTTTACACATGCACAGATTTCTTGTTTTATTACTCAGAAATACGCTGGAACGCGTCTCCGTCCATCTAAGACCCCTGGAGCGTCCGGGGCCTGGGTGGCGCCTGCACCTCGCCTGTTCCTGCTGTGATAGTGGCCCCTCCAATCAACAATTTCTTCCACCGTGCCTGTAGGCATGTGCCCGCTAAGCATGATCTTAACTCTCAAGTTTGTCGTCAATTGCTTCTCGCCTTCAACTGCTTGTTCAAGAAGCCCCTATTTTAATACCACCAAGGCGTAGGATTTCCCAGTGCACACTGTAAAAAGGAAGTTTTTCAAAACCCCAAAAGTGGGTGAAATCCAGCTGCAACCAGAACTGGTGTTCCGAACCCCGTCCACTTGGTTTTTCAGAAGCCTACTTTTCGTTTTTGGAAAAAACTGCATTATGAGTTCCAAAACACTATTTGGTATTGGGTTTCAGAAGCTAAATGTAGTTGCAGCAGAACAGCACGCAATTTTGGTAGTTCGAGATACAATAGTGGTACTATATGAACAGCACACATGACACGGCGAACAAGCATAACAGCATGAGCCGGTAGTCAGAAAGAATTATAAATTTTCAAAAGAAAATCACTTATCGGCTGCTATGCCAAACATGGATATCTATAACAGGGTAAAGTGATTCCTAATTCGTGTAGGTACTTTTATTGAAAACTTCAAATAAGTCTTCCATTAAATAAACCACCTAAGACACGTATCTCAATGGTCTTCGGATCACAGTGAGGATTTTCTCGAAAACATTGTGCATCGGGTACTTTAGCACACCGTCCCCATCTTACGGGGCATCCTTTTTAGATGCACCTTGAATAATGCCACAGATTTATGTCTCATCTCGAAATTTCCTAAGTGGTATTTCAAAAAACCTGATTTCCCCGAGACTAGATTGAGAATTTCAAGAAAATAACTACGGGAAATTAAACAATTAATTACCGGCATCACTTATTTGAAGATTATCCTGTTGTGCTAATTCCTTGTGATAGTTGAGCATTACAGTACCGGTATATCATTTTTGATAGATCGAACTTCCGAATCGGTGAATAAACTCCCAAATCCGGGTTATGGGGGTTCGAAAGACCCGTGTTTGAAACCTTTGTATTGGTGTTTCTGTGCCTCAAATATATTGTTTCGAACAACACGGTGCGTTTTCAAACACATATTGCGGAGTTTCAAAACACAAGTGTTTGAAACTCTGGTATCGGTGTTTCCGTACCCCAGAACTGGTGTTTGGGAGCAGAAAAATGGGGATTTGGAAACCTTGCTTTTCACAGTGTGCTTTGCACGGATCATGTTTCACTTGTAAGGAGCTGGAGTCAACAATTGTCTAGGAGAGCAACACGACCTTTTTAAATAATTCCTTCTCATAATAGCATTACGTACACCAGCAAGATTAGGGTCTCTAACCCCGATAATTTCTTTTCTTTCTTTTGCATATCTTTTCGTCTCCTATATCTGTGAAACTCGGCCATTTCGCTAACAGAATGTAATACCGCAGAGAGATTCAGGTAACGATATAGTAAGCTTATACATTCGCCTGTCACTTTGCATTAACATTTACAAATTTCTTCAAAAGAGTTCGTAACGATGCGAGCAGGCAAGGAAATTATTCCCGAACTCTCATTTAGCAAATTACCACGATACGAAGGGATGTCCTTTAATGAGAGTGCAGGCTTGTTGTAGTGGAGAAAATATGCAATTATGGGTTATTACTGATACATGTGATAAGAGTCGATGATTATAAATCTCCAAGGCTATTATACTTCTCGGTTCTATATCAATCTCTACGTCCCGGGTTGCCAGCGGTTATCAAAGGATCTGTATGTAGAATGCTCTCGACGATATTGGTTTACTATGGAACACACAGGCCATCTACAGTACCTGATTTCACATTCTTCTTGACATCGTAGAAAGAATCGATCTTATTGAACTCTTATGTGTTGGGATACAATGTAGTATTACACAGTGAAAAATAAATGCTTTTGACCACAACTGAAACGCCGACAAAGAAACTGTTCTTATTTGGCTCATTTGAGGCGAATAGTAAGGTACAGATTATGATGTGGCTACCATGGCATAAACTGGATTTGGCCAAGTTAACAAGACTATACCTGTACCCTAACTAACGAAACCTGCCATCACACGCATCGATTGGCGAACCACTTGCTCTTGTGCTGCTGGTTTTAGCCTCCAGAGAGTGTATACAGCAGCACGGAATAAGACTCCGATTGGCTAATATGAATCATTCAATCTGTTGCTGTACCGTATCATGTTTTAAGATTTTTATATGAAGAAATATAAGAAACTTTCCCTCAATCGCGTTTAAGATTGCTGGGCTGTTTTGGGTTATAGCCTGGATTGACCAGAATGGTACCTCTGTTCGATAATGTTTAGGTATTTGGTGGCATCTGTGAACAGGTTGTAATTTAAGATAATTCGCAAGTTACAGCCGAGGGCCTCATCCTTACTTGGTCGAGCAAAAAAACACTGTGCAAACAACGGCAGTGCCAATGAGCTCCGTTCAATAATTACTCTCCGTGTTGGTAATATTCCGGATAATATCGGTTTTACATTATTTTGTCAAGTAAAACCGACGGTAATGATTTCACTATGCGATCTTGTAAACATACTGCTCTTCACATCATCATCATTTATTTGCTCAAAAGCTTTACAAAAGCATGGAGCACAACCATCATAACTGTACATGAATTTACATGGCGGGTAACTATCAAAATAACTGGATACAATGTCTTATAAATTTAACTAACTTTAAAACTGTCCTTTTGTTTCCATGTAGCAGAGCTATGAAATGATTAATGTATTGATGTCTAGTATAATATGCCGGTATAAGTTCCTTCCGTTTTTCAATTAGAGTTGGGCATTCTATTAAAAAATGAAATTCATCTCCCACTTGACCGGTGTTGCACAATTTACATACCCTCATATCCCTAGCAATATTTGTATATCTTCCTGTCTCAACTGGCAAACAGTGATTTACAGTACGAAATTTACAAAGAGTTATGTAATCTCGTGCAGATAAATAGTTAAAATAACCCTCAAAACAAAAATCAGATTTAAACAGTCGGTATAAGTAACATTTTGGGCTTTCAAATAAAGTACTTTTCCAGTCCTGTCTATACTGATCTTGTAGTTTCAACTTTACCGCATTTTGTATCCATTTTGGATCGAAATTATTATATGTATACCATATGTTTGACATGCCACAACTGTCTAAAATATTCTTAACATGAAGTATCCATGGTGACGAGTAATTACCCTCTCTATTTAAATTGTACATAACTCTATACATTTTACTGCTCAATTTGGATTTCTTATTACTCCAAAGTTTACACCAGAAATTAACCATTCTGCATTTGATTGTAATATTAAGGGGGTATTTACCAAGTTCTCCATAAACCATACAAGAGTTACGGGGTGGAGGTTTTTAAACCTAAAATATGCTTACAATAACACAAATAAACCTTCTCAATCAGATCAATCTTACTATAACCCCAGATTTCACAATTATACAACAATATTGGCGTAACCAGTAAATCAAACAAGTCCAACTGTATATTGACGGGTAGCTTTTGAGTCCTACATTTACTAATTAGACTAAACATTGCCTTTCGACCTTGTTCACATAAAGTTTTAATACTGAGTGTGAAGTTGCCATTGTACGTAAAGGTAATTCCCAGATACTTATAATGATCAACTATGTTCAGTATTTCCCCATGAATTTAAATTCAACCCTATTGCGTTTTACTCTTCTCTTCTGAAATATAATAACATTGGTTTTCTGCACATTTACTACTAGCTTCCAATGATCACAATACATCGCAAAATCATCGAGAGCCTTTTGTAGTCCCTCTATACTTTCAGAGAAAATCACCGTATCATCGGCATACATGAGCAACATAACCTTCAACAATACCTCCATATCACCATTTTCTATTTCAATAAATTGGTTACCTTCGTCAGATAAAAACTTCTCTAAATCATTGACGAAAAGGGCAAATAACAAAGGCCGTGAGAAGCAGAGATTATTATTACAGATCGACTTTATTGTAAGGAGATAGCCTCTCACAGATGGACTCCTGATGGGATACATATCGATGTCATTCGCACAGTTCGTTACTCTAGCCTGGTGGCAATGTCTTTCTTTAGCGCTTGTTCAAAGGCAATTGTCAAATGCTACCAGTACCGTCATTCTGGCCACGAGTTACGGAAAGGTGCGGGGTATACGAGAGGAGGTGCTTCCCGGAAAAACCGTTGACCGTTACCTGGGCATTCCCTTCGCTAAACCCCCTACAGGACAACTTCGATTCGAAGTAAGTTGTCTTGTGTTCCTTTGTATTCCTGTCTTTATGAGTTTTGAAACTCAATATATCGGATAGATTGTAATCCTTAATATATCATCAAGATATGTATGTTTTACCTAACTTTTGCGGCATTACAGTCCCAATTTAAGCGCAAAACCCTTCCGATCTTTTCAAAGCCCTACTCGAAAACACTTATCATTTTTGCATTCCCGTGTATACCAGAGTTTTCCAGAGCGCTGTTCACGGGACCGAGAGTATCAGTGATTTTTATCACAGATCAACTTCATTGTCAATAGATAGCCTCTTACAGATAGACTCTTGATGGGATACACATCGATGTAATTCGCACAGTTCGTTACTCTAACCTGGTGGCAATGCCCTTCCTTGGCGCTTGTTCAAAGGCAGTTGTCAAATGCCACCAGCACGGCCATTCTGACCACGAGTTCGGAAAGGCGCGGGGTACCCGAGAGGAGGTGCTTCCCGGAAGAAACGTTGACCGTTACCTGGGCATTTCCTTCACTAAACCCCTTACAGGGCCCCTCAGATTCGAAGTAAGTTGACTTGTGCTTCTTTGTTTTCCTGTCTTCATGCGTTTTGAAATCACTATATCAGATTGATTATATTCTTTGATATATATCATCAAGATATGTGAGTTTTGCCTAAATTTTGGGGCATTAAGATCGCAATTGACGCGCAGCTGCCCAACGATCTTTTGAGAGGTACCTACACCAAAACAGTTTCTGCCTGTCTGTTTTTAATTTGAATGGCGCATTCAATTTAATAAAATTATATGCGCCAGATCGTTGCATTGAGTTTGATGTACAACATAAATATTGATTTTAAAATATCCTACTATATGGAATTTTAATTATTTAAACAAAATATCATGTAGAATAACCAAACTCCAAAGGCGTTATTTAGTGGCACGGAAAGGTTAGAGACATACAAGGAAGGATATATATATATACGGACCAACAAACTTAATTTAATGATAATAAAATCCCAACGACCCTATCTATAAAAAATATAAAACTGAGTTAAAAAGGCCAATATAGTACATGCATATTTTGTTTAACCTAAAACAAACTCATGGCTTTAGATATGAGTAGGTGGTGAGCAAAACTGAAATTTAATATAATATCTCTACTCATTCCGGTGGACACCGTGAATGATGACCTCCACTGGTATCATCAGACACCAATGTCCGACCAGAACAAGCAGAGACATCATTTAAAACAAAACTCTTTTTAATTGAGCAGAAATATCATTATAATTTCTTAACCACAAATAAGAAAAATTTGTTAAATTATTCTAGAATTTTGTTATTCACAACTTTTAATATGCATGTACTGTAAATTAACCAATATAATTATAAATAATTCCACTAACCTATAAATAGCCAAAAATACTTTATCACGGTTCTTTTGAGGTTTTAAGATTGCTTCCATGGTATGGTTAAATATACCAGCACAAATAAGTTCATTAAAAAAATTAAGTCTTTGATAATGAAATCGTTTACATGAAAGTAAATAATGGCTGATGCTTTCTTCTACATTGCACGCATCACACACTCCAGTGGGATGTAATTGACATCTATGAATTTACGAATTCAAAGGAATATGACCGACAAGAAGTCTAAAAACAAGTATTTCAGCCTTGCGATTAGGTAATTTCAAAGAGGCGCCTGTAACTAAAGGTTGGAATTGATAGTAAAAACGCCCCTTCTCTGAATTATCCCAGCGTTCCTGCCATTTAGAATTGAAATGGGGATATATACAAGCCATGGCTTCATTTATTGTTAATCCCATATGTATATTAATATCTGGAAGTGTGGATGCTTGCTTAGCAAGAGAGTCCGCAAGCTCATTCCCATATATACCAGAATGGCCCGGCACCCAGTCGAGATAAAGTATAATATTTTCATAATTCATTGTGGATACTAAATATAATATTTCATATAAAATACTTGAAGACCGGCTCCAAGCGAAATTAAGCATTGTTTGTAAAGAGCTAAGAGAGTCTGTAAAAATCACAGCTCTAGATATTCTTGTATCTCTAATAAACTTGAGTGACATTAAAATAGCTGTCAGCTCTGCTGTATATACACTCACATGATCATTAATTCTAAAAGATTTAGAATATTTCAGTTCTGGTATACAAAATGCAGCACCCACCCTGCCAGTATCTGGACACTTGGAGGCATCTGTAAATACTTGCAAATATTCACTCCAGTTAGATTTGATATATTCTTTTGTATATCCAGTAATAATATGTGGTGGGTCAAATTTTTTAATTTGTGTATGTAATCCCATATATATGTGTGGTGTAGACAACAGCCAGGGTAGGTATCTCTGCACAAAATAATTTTGAATATGGAAAGCATCAGCATTTGTTTCCTCATACAGGATATTTGCTCAAATATTGAACGAATAGTAACCAAAACACTTTCCATTTTGGCATTCTCGTATATACCAGAGTTTTCCAGAGCTGGACTTCACCGGCTCCTCTTCGATCCTGCCATTATATAATCAGAGAGATCTCTGGTGCGTGAGATTGAAGTCATATTCAGGGAAATGTCCCTTCAATGATCCTTTACAGAAACTCTGTGATTGGTTGGATTTTCACCCGTCTCCACAAGCCAATGAATAAGCCGATTTTCATTTGAAAATTTGAACTGTCCAATCAAATGTTTTGAAAATAGAAGATATCCTGTGATGCACTGTTATTTCTATAAACATCTATTGTGTTTGTGATGTTTGTGATTGGGTTTGTGATGTACAGTTCCACTCAAGGAAACAGAATCCGTGCCATTGACTAACATTACTAAAGAGATATGATTGATGTTACCGATGACACAGATATATACTGTACGCCCCAAAGGAATGTCATGCTTTGACTTTGCCGATGCAAGACATATTCAAGCTGTGAAATGGTTGAATCTTTCAAACAAAGATGATACACGTTAATGATCTGCTTAACGCCAAACCCATCAAGAATCCATGCTTCTAAAACGGATATACATCTAGTTTCTGCTTCAGTTTTGGCCAGTATAGGTGTTCTAGGTTGAATGAACATGCGCTGTTTTCGACTTTGAAATGTTCCCTACCCATTAGAAATCACGATAGAAAGAAACAGCTAGGCTACCTGATCATTGCTGTCAATTGATTACCATTGTGTCTATTGTGATTATTTACATATGAATCATTTACATATGCATCTGTATACACTGCCTTGTGAAATTAATGGACTGCGCTAATGTACAATATGAATTTGCAAGAAGACTTATTATTCCAAGAGCAATTATTTCTGCTAAAATTGACTTTTTATTAAAATGACATATGAAAACAAATGGAATACATTACCTTTATTATATCTTACTATGATAATCAGGTAAGAATATGTGGAATATGGGAAATTGTCAAGCAGTTGCCCGTCATAAATGTTGGTGTTTGGTTTGGCATTAACCATATTTAAGCTATACATAAATAGGGTAACCACCAAACAATGCTTACCGTCGAGTACATGTACACCATTCTGAACTCATTTTATCCATTATTCGGTTTTTTGTCCATTTTTCGTGATGTACGCAACTCTTGTCGAGGCCGTTGTGACACTGAAAAGACCCTTTGTTATTATTCCCATTGTTATTATTCCCATTGCTTGGCTATTGTATGCATTGTCACGTGATCCTTATATGAAGGATGAACCCATTCTTCGTTCATAGATCGAGGATGACATTTGAGCGCTAGCTTGATATGATAGTTTACGGTCCCTACATCGTGTATCTCTATAAACGTTATGAGGGTGAATAATTGTCTCTCTTTCTCAGAGGTCCGCACTCAAGTAGTTCAATACATCTTTTAATATGATATCTGCGCAATATGTTGATTGTCTGATTCCGACTCATTTACAGTTTGAGCGGAATGAAGAAACCGGTCGCTGACAGAATCTCGGTCACTGGTCGATTTTCAGTGTTCGTGCACTGTTATGTTAATCCCATACAGTTATAGATAAAATCCGGTAAACTTTCTATTGGGTGTTTGCTGATGTCATCAAATAATTTGTCATCGTTGAATATTTTATGATAGCCGCAATAATTAAAGATATAAGCCACGATTAACATAATCAGATCATTTACACATATCAACAAACTATTTGCTGATATTCACAAACCATTTAATGGTCCCAACAAATCGTTTGATGACATCAGCAAACTATCTAGTGATATCATCAAATCATTTGAAGATATCCGTAAATATTGAATTATGTCAGCAAATGTCGAAGAAAAATGATAGCGGCTTGACATACGGTCACCTTGACAGGAGCTACATTGTATCCCAACAATTATTTGTACGATGAAAAGAGGAATGTGTAATCAGATATTCCCGATGGCCTGCGTGTTCCAATGTGAACCTATATTTTCGAGAACATTCCACTGTTCCTTTGATAACCGCTGGTCCAATAGGCTGCAATATCAATAACCGGGACGTAGAGAGTGATAGAGGACAAAGAAGAATAATAGCCTTGGAACCTTATAATCATCGACCCTCGTATTAGTAATAACTCATTGTGGCATATTGCCTCCTCTATATCAAGCATGCGTTCTCATTAAAGGACATCCCTACGTATCATAGTCATTTACTAAATGACAGTTCGGGGATAAATCGCTTAAGTGCTCGTCTCGTAAGTACGTTATTTCTCCTTGCACGTTTAAACCGGGTTGTAAATATTAATGCAAAGTGACAGGCGAACGTATAAGCTTATTAAATCGTTACCTCAAACTATCCGCGGTATTACATTCTGTCAGCTAAATTGGAGAGTTTCACAAATATAGGATAACATATATAGGATAATGCCTGTGCATGAAAAGAAATAGAAAGAGATTATCGGGCTAGAGAACCGTATCCTATGAATAGAATGTTCAGGAGGGAAGCCGAGACAAGCCGAAGTTCGTGGCAAGCCGAGCATAGTCATAGGCTCAAGATGACCATAATATGATAAGCTACAAAGTCACGGAGTATTAACTCTTAATTTTTGTTGTTCCAGAGATAGGAGCAGAAAAAAAACAACGAAGAGCGGGGTGCACCGCTCAACCAGGCCAGGTAGGGTTAACGCGAATTAGGTCAATTCTTTGATTATTTTTCCGAATGTACGCGGATTTCCGGAAGATTACCCAATACCGTATGCTCAGTACAACAAGGTGTTGACACAGAAATATATTGATGAACGACGGCTGAACATTGAATGTTGGATAATACTAAAAGATATCAGCGCTTGGACAAGTGGACTGGTGAACTAGAGAAAATTATTTTCTAATTCCCTGCAATGTTCATAGATTAGTGATAGTACCTTTTCTTTGCGACACAACAAATAACTGTCCAAACTTTAGTACCATTCGCCCAGGCAATCATTGCAAACTATGGATTATGTAAAAAATCAGTCAATGTCTTGGCCCTAATAGCTTTTTATGGAGCCAGTCATGGCATCATCGCATAATTTATTCCTTAGAAAATCAAACAACATGTCCGTAAACTTGACTGGAGTCATGGAAGATTCAAACTCCTATGTATGTCATGAAATCAAGTTTTCACAGGATGACAAAATATTTTGTCTCTTGGCATATATCACTTTCAGTGATTTCTGCATTTTTGTTTGCGCTCACAAATAAGTGCACTTGCAAAGAGACGAATTCAGTGGCCGAGCGGTCTAAGGCGTTTCGCTGGTGATCGCTAGCCTCACATGATCCCGCTGTTGCATGTGTGAAAGTTTGCCAGTTACTTGCCGACGAGCGACGGATCTCTACGGGTATTCCGGCTTCCTTCACCAATCAGTCTGGCTGTCACCATGTGAAAGAAATAACCTTGAGCGTGACATTAAAGGACTCCCGCCATGATTGGCACAGTCGTGCAAAGGGTGCTTTGGACGGGCGACTCCTGACAAAAAGTGTATCAGCTCGTTGCACTTGACAAAAACTACTTCCTGTCGAAATAATAAAGTTTGAATTCAATTAAGGAATCTACCAATGTATCTTTTCCAAGGGTCTGTAGCCAAATGATGCTCTGTGCATATGGATATGGAATAGGCTTCAAATGAGCCAAATACAATCAGCTAACCTAGGGATGTAACAGCTGCGGTCATACGGCAAAGAATTTCAAACCACTAACTGGAAGTCAATTACTGTGTACTTCGAGATGACAAAGTAACTCACATTGGGTCAAAAAAGTTCCGAGTGACCCATAATGGCCGCCATTTTGAATTTGTCCTTGGTGATCAGGGCAAAAAGGAGTGAGTGAGTGAGTGAGTAGGATTTAACGTCGTTTTCAACATTGTTTCAGTCATATCACGACGGTGCCTACATGTGCCAGAACACGAGAGTGTCCAAAGTTCCTATTATTCTGGACACTGATCAAAAAGGAGCTTGACATGATAAGTTGTGCCGTGAAATAGCTCAAATCTAATATATTTGTTCTTTTCGGTAAAGAGTATTGGAAATCAGGTGAAATATGTCCCAGGCCGGCAAAATACTTATGACCCATCATGGTCGCGATGCCAAATTATTCATGCTGCTGTGTGAAGAATTAGGAAAGCATCCTCAAAAACAGGCTGGAATAACTATACGTTACATATCTTGTACATAGAGTTACAATTTGATAAATATTTACTTTGATATGAAGCTAATAACCTAAATCCCAAGAGAAAGTTCTGTAAAAGCAAAGTTTCAGATGGTCCATCATGGTCACAATTTGGGATTAAGCGTTCCCTATAGTGAAAGAATATGAGAGGAAGGAGGTGATGGATTCGCTGTCTCACAGTTTGTATCGTAGGTTTCCATGCCCCGAACGGCAAGGTAAATACGTCCTTACGATGTTATTCGTAGGGCCATTTAGTATAATTAACAACAACACCCTGATACGCACATGGCCAGACTTCCGGATGAAGCACAGATTATACGTAGAGGAACGAGGTAGATCGGATAAACTTCAACTGTAGATAATGACTGCGTTGAAGAGACATTTATGGGGTGGAAAAACTTGACGTCTCGCGACTAAAAAGCAACCATATTACCATCGTCATAAATGCAAGAATACCCAGATAAACCTACCTGTAATGCCCGACGTCGTGCGGCTTAAATTTCCCACCAAGACAGACTCATACATATATTTGTCAAATGGCATGTACAGATGGTGGGTAAGGGACTCCCAGCCCAACGACAGAATCCTAATAGTACCACAGACAAATAATACAATGGAGAAATTTGTACAAGATGGAAAAAGATCGAGACTGGACTGAAAACATGATCACATGACTCCAGAGGAGTGCTTCTCTCGCCACCTCAAATTCAGACTCCACAATACGGAAGATTCTCGGACGTATCCTTAGTATCTCCGCCTTTTTATTACCGTTGTTCATGTGAAGACTATGAAGTGACCACACGACCCCTTTCACCCCTATCATATTGTTTTAAAATAGAATCATGAAGGATTTCTTTCAAGAATCGTAGAGGATCATGCAGGATTTTCTGAGATAATTATGAAAATTTGCGCTAATTCCCATAATATTATATTCGCGTGTACTCATTGACTGTGTTGGGGTTTTCCCGAACGTCGGCGTATCAGGAATTAACCTCGGATTCCATTATTTCACGGATAATGGCATTAGGTAAATTTAACCAACAGGATTCGGGTCTCTATCACCGATAATTTCTTTTCATCTTTTTTTTACATGCCATTTTCCTATATATGTTGTCCTATATCTGTGGAACTGGGCCATTTAGCTGACAGAATGTGATACCGCGAACAGTTTCAGGTAACGATATAATAAGCATATACGTTCGCCTGTCAGTTTGCAATAACATTTACAACTTTTTTCAAAAGAGCGAGTAACGTACTTACGATACGAGACGCGAGCGATCTATCCCCGAACTCTCATTTAGCAAATTACTACGATACGTTGGGATGTCCTTTAATGAGAGCACTTGGTTGTTGTAGAGGAGACAATATGCTACGATGGGTTATTGATGATACCCTTGTCGATGGTTATAAGGCTCCAATGCTATTATTCTTCTCTGTCCTATGTCAATCTTTACGTCCCTGATATTGATATTGCTGCATATTGGGTCAGTGGTTACTAAAGGAGTTGCATGTATAACGCTCTCGACGATATTGGTTTAATTTGGAACACACAGGCCATCTACAGTACCTGATTTCACATTCTTCTTGACATCGTAGAAAGAATCGATCTTATCAAATTGTTGGGATACAACGAAGAATGAATTCTTTCAACCACAGCTGTAACGTCGACAGGGTAACAGTTATTTCGCTCATTTGAGTCGTATATCCAAACCGGTGCGTGTATCACTGGTACAAATTATGATGTGGGTACCATGGCCTAATTTACATTTACGACAAGTCAACAAGACCTTACTTGTAACCTAACTAAAGAAACCTGTCACTTTACGTATCGATTCATGAAATATTTGCCCTTGTGCTGCTGGTATCGGCCTTTACAATGTATATACAGAAGCACGGAATAAGACTCCAATTGGCTAATATGAATCATTCAATCTGTTGCTATACCATAATGTGTTTTAAGATTATTATATGAAGAAATATATACAAAAAATTCCCCTCAATCGCGTTTAAGTTTGCTGGGATGTTTTGGGTTATAGCCTGGATCGACCAGAATGGTATCTCTGTTCGATAATGTTCAGGTATTTGGTGGCATTTGTGAAAAGGTCGTAATTTAAGATCATTCGTAAGTTACAGCCAAGGGCCTTATCCTTACTTGGCCGGTCGCAAAAGCCTACTCTGCAAACAACGGCAGCGCCAACGAAGGCCGTTCAATAATTATTCCCCTGTGTTGGTAATATTCCGGATAATATCGGTTTTACATTATCTTGTCAAGTAAAACTGACGATAATGATTTCACTATGCGATCTGATAAACAGACCGCTGTTCACACGACCGTGAGCTGCAGTGATTATTGTCACAGATCAAATGCATTGTCAATATATAGCCTGTTACAGATAGACTCTTGATAGGGTACACCTCGACGTCATTCGCACAGTTCGTTACTCTAGCCTGTTGCAATGCTTTTCCTTAGCGCTTGTTCAAAGACATTTGGCAAATACCACCAGCGCCGTTATTCTGAACACGAGTTACGGAAAGGGGGTTAACCCCGAAAAAAAGGTTGACCGTTACCTGGGCATTCCCTTCGCAAAACCACCTACAGGGAAACTCCGATTCGAAGTAAGTTGTCTTGTGTTCCTTTGTATTCCTGTCTTTATGAGTTTTGAAACTCAATATATCGGATAGATTGTAATCCTTAATATATCATGAAGATACGTATGTTTTACCTAACTTTTGCGGCATTACAGTCCCAATTTAATCGCAAAACCTTTTCGATCTTTTCAAAGCCCTACTCCAAAACAATTATCATTTTTGCATTCCCGTGTATACCAGAGTTTTCCAGAGCGCTGTTCACACGACCGAGAGTATCAGTGATTATTATCACAGATCAACTTCATTGTCAATGGATAGCCTCTTACAGATAGACTTTGATGGGATACACATCGATGTAATTCGCACAGTTCGTTACTCTAGCCTGGTGGCAATGCCGTTCGATGCCACCATCACCGTCATTCTGACCACGAGTTACGGAAAGGTGCGAGGTATCCGAGAGGAGGTGCTTCTTGGAAGAAACGTTGACCGTTACCTGGGCATTTTCTTCACTAAACCCCTTACAGGGACCCTCAGATTCGAAGCAGGTTGACTTGTGTTCCTGTGTATTCCTCCCTTCATGCGTTTTGAAAATCACTGGATCAGATTGATTATATTTCTTGATATATCATCAACATATGTGAATTTTGCCTAATTTTTTGCGGCATAAGAATCGCAATTTAAGCGCAAAAGCCCAAATATCTTTTGATAGGTCATTGTACCTACTCCAAAATACTTTCTATTTTTGTATTTCCGTATATACCAGAGTTTTCCAGAGCTGGACTCCACCGCCTCCTCTACAACCCTGCCATTGTATAACCACAGAGATCTCTGGTGCGTTTGAATGAAGTATTCAGAGAAATGTTCCTTCAATGATCCTTTACAGAAACTCTTTGATTGGTTGGATTTTCACCCAATTGTCTCCACAAGCCAATGAATAAGCCGATTTTCATTTGAAAATTTGAACTGTCCAATCAAATGTTTTAAAAGCAGAAGATATCCCGTGATGCACTGTTATTTCTATAAACATCTCTTGGGTTTGTGATGTACAGCTTCACTCAAGAAATCAGAATTCGTGCCATTGACTAACATTGCTACCGATGACACAGATATATACTGTACGCCTCAAAGGAATGTCATGTTTTGACTGCCGATGCAAGACATATTCAAGCTGTGAAATGATTGTATCTCTCACACAAAGATGATATACGTTAATGATCTGCTGAAGGCCAAACCCAACAATTATTCACTTCCAGGCTTCTAAGACTGATATACATGTAGTTTCTGCTTCAGTTTATGCCAGTATAGATGTTCTAGGTTTAATAAACACGCGTTGCTTTTGACTTTGAAGAGCTCCATACACATTAGAAATCATGATAGTAGGAAACAGCTAGGCTACCTAATCATTGCTTCAGTTGATTATCATTGTCCCTATTGTCAGGTTTAGCTACGTATGAATCACTTACATATTCATCTGTATACACTGCCTTGTAAAATGTGTGGACTGTGTTACTCTACAATATGAATTTGTAAGAAGAGTTATTATTCCAAGAGCAATTATATTTCCGCTAAAATTTTGTTAACATGACATATGAAAACGAATGGAATAGATCACCTTTATTATATCTTACTATGAGAATTATATAAGAAATAGGTGGTTTGTGCTCTGCTTATGGGAAATTGTCAAGCAGTTGCCAGTCACAAGAGTTGGTGTTTGGTTTGGCATTAACCATATTTATGGTATATATATATATACGATAACCACCAAACAATGCTTACCGTTGAGTACATGTACATCATTCAGAACTCATTTTATCCATTATTCGTTTGGGTTTTTTTGTCCATTTTTCGGTAGATACTTGATGTACGCCACTATTGTCAGGGCCTTTGTGGCACTGGGAAGCCCAATTGTTATTACTCCCATTGCTTGGCTATTGTATGCATTGTCACGTGATCCTTACATGAAGTATGAACCCATTTTTCGTTCATAGATCGATGGTGACATTTGAGCGCTAGCTTGATAGGATAGTTTACGGTCACTACATCATGAACATCCATAGACGTTATGACGGTGAACAATTGTCTCTCTCTCTCAGAGGTCCGCACTCAAGTAGTTCAATACATTCTTTAAAATGATATCTGAGCAAGATGTTGATTCTCTAACTCCGAATCATTTATTAGTCGAGTGGAATGAAGAATCCGGTTGAGGATTGATCATGGACTGTATCTCGGTCACTAGTCGATTATCAGTGCTCGTGCTCTGCCATGTTAATCCCGTACAATTACATACAAAATCATGCATGGAAACTTTCAGTTGAGTGTTTGCTGATATCATCAAATGATTTAATGATACCATTAATTGTTTTACGATAGCCACAATATTTAAAGATATAAGTAAAGATTAACATACTATCATGTCATTTACACGTATCAACAAACTATTGGCTGATATTCACAAACCATTTAATGGTCTCAACAAATCGTTTGATGACATCAGCATACTATGTAGTGATATAATCAAATCATTTGAAGATATCCGTAAATATTGAATTATGTCAGCAAATGTCGAAGAAAAATTAAAACGGCTTGCTACATGGTCACCTTGTCAGGAGCACTGCTTCTGTACTACATTGTATCCCAACAATTCCTTGTACGATTTAAAAACGCATGTGCAATCAGATATTTCATATGGCCTGTGTGTTCCAATGTGAACCTATATCTTCGAGAGCACTCCACTGTTCCTTTGATAACCGCTGGTCCAATAGGCTGCAATATCAATCGGTAGATACCTGATGTACGCAACTCTTGTCAAGCCATTTGTGACACTGAAAAGCCCCATTGTTATTACTCCCATTGTTGTCACCAGGCTTGGCTCTTTTATGCATTGTCATGTGATCCTTACGTGAAGTATGAACCCATTCTTCGTTCATAGATCGATGATGACATTTGAGCGCTAGCTTGATATGATAGTTTACGGTCCTTTCATCATGTACATCCACATACGTTATGAGGGTGAATAATTGTCTCTCTCAGAGTTTAGCACTCACGGACTTCAGTGCATTTGCAGTGCATGAAGTGTGCGCAATATGTTGATTCTTTGATTATGAATCATTTAATAGCTATGATTGGTTGAGAGGAATGAAGTACTTGGTCGATGATTGATCATGGACTTTATCTCGGTCACTGGTCGATTATCAGGGTTCGTGCACTGTTATGTTAATCCCATACCATTACAGATAAAATCCTGGAAACTTTCTATTGATGTTTGCTGATATCATCAAATGGTATATTGATATCATCAAATGATTTATGATAGCAACAATAATTAAAGATATCAGCAAAGATTAACAGATACTATCAGGTCATTTCATGGTCTCATTTCATGGTCTCAGAAAATCATTTGGTGACATCAGCAAACTATCTAGCGATATCATCAGATCATTTGAAGATATCCGTAAATATTGAATTATGTCAGCAAATGCCATACGGTCACCTTGTCAGGAGCTACATTGTATCCCAACAATTCTTTGTATAATGAAAAGACGGATGTGTAATCAGATATTCCCAATAGCCTGCGTGTTCCAAATGAACCTATCTTCGAGAGCATTCTACTGCTCCTTTGATAACCGCTGGTCCAATAGGCTGCAATATCAATAACCGGGACGTAGAGAGCGATAGAGGACAAAGAAGAATAATAGCCTTGGAACCTTATAATTATCGACCCTCGTGTTAGTAATAACTCATTGTAGCATATTGCCTCCTCTACAACAAGCATGCACTCTCATTAAAGGACATCCCTACGTATCATAGTAATTTACCAAATGACAGTTCGGGGATAAATCGCTTACGTGCTCGTCTCTTAAGTACGTTATTTTCTCCTTGCACGTTTAAACCGGGTTGTAAATCTTAATGCAAAGTGACAGGCGAACGTATAAGCTTATTAAATCGTTACCTGAATCTATCCGCGGTATTACATTCTGTCAGCTAAATTGGAGAGTTTCACAAATATAGGATAACATATATAGGATAATGCCTGTACTTGAAAAGAACGAGCCCAGCTGGTCCATGTGTGAAAGTCTGTCAGTTACTTGCCGAAGGGCGGTGGTTCTCTCCGGGTACTCCGGCTTCCTCCACCAACCAAACTGACTGTCACCATATGAGTGAAACAAACTTGAGTGTGACATTAAACCAAATTCCCTCCCTCCCTTGAAAAGAAATAGAAAGAGATTATCGGGCTAGAGAACCGTATCCTATGAATAGAATGTTCAAGAGGAAAGCCGAGACAAGCCGAAGTTCGTGGCAAGCCGAGTCATAGTCATAGGCTCAAGATGACCATAAGATGATAAGCTACAAAGTCACGGAGTATCAACTCTCATTTTTTGTCGCTCCGGAGATAGGAACAAAAAAACAACAACAAGTGCCTCCCACCCGGCCAGGTAGGGTTGACGCGAATTAGGACAATTCTTTGATTATTTTTCCGAATATACGCGGATTTTCGAAGATTATAATTACCCAATATGCTCAGTACAACAAGGTGTTGACACGGGAATAGATTGATGAACGACGGCTGAACATTGAATGTTGGATAATACTAAAAGATATCATCGCTTGGACAAGTGGACTGATGGGCTTTTCGACAAGCATACCGCAGCAATTGTCTTCAACAAGTGGCGTTCGACATGGAAAGGGACAATAACCAAACCCAATGTGCCCGCAGTCGGTCTTCAAAGTCTGACCACTTGATCTAGAGCAAATTATTTTCTAATTCCCTGCATTGTTCATAGATTAGTGATAGGACCTTTTCTTTGTGACACAACAAATAACTGTTTAAACTTTAGTACCATTCAACCCCGGCTGTCATTGCCATATATGGATTATGTAAAAAATCAGTCAATGTCTTGGCCCTTATAGCTTTTTATGAACCCAGTCATGATCATGGCATCATCGCGTAATTTATTCCTTGGCAAATCAAACAACATGTCCGTAAACTTGACTGGAGTCTTGGGAGATTCAAACTCCTATGTATGTCATGAAATCAAGTTTTCACAGAATGACAAAATATTTTGTCTGTTGGCATATATCACTTTGAGTGATTTCTGCATTTTTGTTTGCTCTCACAAACAAGTGCTCTTGCAAAGAGACGAATTCGGTGGCCGAGCGGTCTAAGGCGTTTCGCTGGTGGTCACTAGCCTCACAGAACCCCGCTGTTGCATGTGTGAAAGTGTACCAGTTACTTGCCGACGAGCGGTGGTTTCTCCGGGTATTCCGGCTTCCTTCCACAATCAGTCTGGCTGTCACCATGTGAGAGAAATAACCTTGAGCGTGGCATTAAACGACTCCTGCCAGGATTCGCACAGTCATGCAAAGGGTACTTTGGACGGGCGGCTCCTGACAAAAAGTGTATCAGCTTGTTGCACTTGACAAAAACTACTTCCTGTCGAAATAATAAAGTTTAAATTCAATTAAAGAATCTACCAATGTAACTTGTCCAAGGGCCCGTAACCAAAGATGCTCTGTGCATACTGATACATGCACTGGATATGGAATAGGCTCTAAATGAGACAAATACAATCAGCTAACCTGGGGATGTAACAGCTGTGGTCATACGGCAAAGAATTTCAAACCAATAATTGGAACTCAATTACTGTGTACTTCGAGATGACAAAGTAACTCATGGTGGGTCAGAAAAGTTCCGAATGACCCATCATGGCCGCCAGTTTGAATTTGTCCTTGGTGATCAGGACAAAAAGGCGCTTGGCCTGATAAGTTGTGCCGTGAAATAGCTCAAATCTAAAATATTTGTTCTTTTCGGTAAAGAGTATTGGAAATCAGGTGAACTTTGTCCGAGGACCGCAAAATACTTATGACCCATCATGGTCGCGATGCCAAATTATTCATGCTGCTGTGTGAAGAATTAGGAAACCATCCTCAAAAACAGGCTGGAACAACTATACGTTACATATCTTGTACATAGAGTTACAATTTGATAAATATTTACTTTGATATGAAGCTAATAACCTAAATCCCAAGAGAACGTTCTGTAAAAGCAAAGTTTCAGATGGTCCATCATGGTCACCATTTGGGATTAAGCGTTCCCTATAGTGAAAGAATATGAGAGGAAGGAGGTGATGGATTCGCTGTCTCACAGTTTGTATCATAGTTTTCCATGCCGCGAACGGCAAGGTAAATACGTCCTTACGATCTTATTCGTTGGGTCATTTAGTATTATTAACAACAACACCCTGATACGCACATGGCCAGACTTACGGATGAAGCACAGACTATACGTCGAGGAACGAGGTTGATCGGATAAACTTCAACTGTAGATAATGACAGCGTTGAAGAGACATTTATAAGGTGGAAAAAGTTGACGTCTCGCGACTAAAAAGCAACCATCTTACCATCGTGATAAATGCAAGAATACCTGGTTTGATAAACCTACCTGTAATGCCCGACGTCGTGCGGCTTAAATTTCCCACCAAGACAGACTCATCCATATATTTGTCAAATGGCATGTACAGATGGTGGATAAGGGACTCCCTGTCCAATGGCAGAATTCTACATGTACCACAGACAAATAATACAATGGAGCAATTGGTACGAGATGGAAAAAGTTGAAGACTGGACTAAAAACACGACCATATATGACTCCACAGGAGTGCTTCTCTAGGCACCTCAAATTCAGACTCCAGAATACGGAAGATTCTCGGACGTAGCCTTAGTATTCCAACCGCCCTTTTATTGCCGTTGTTCATGGGAAAGCTCTGAAGTAACCACACGACCCCTTCACCCCTATCATATTATTTTTCAATAGAATCATGAAGGATTTCCTTCAAGAATCGTAGAGGATCCTGCAGGATTTTCTGAGATAATTATGAAAATTTGTGCTAATTCCCATAATATTATATTCGTGTGTACTCAATGACCGGGTTAGGATTTTCCCGAACGTCGGCGTTTCAGGAATTAACCTCGGATTCCATTATTTCACGGATAATGGCATTAGGTAATTTAACCAACATGATTCGGGTCTCTATCACCGATAATTTTTTGTCATTTTTTTTTTGCATGACATTTTCCTATATATGTTGTCCTATATCTGTGGAACTCGGCCATTTACCTGACAGAATGTGATACCGCGAACAGTTTCAGGTAACGAACGAATGATAAGCATATACGTTTGTCTGTCGCTTTGCATTAACATTTGCAACTTCATTCAAAAGAGCTAGTAACGTACTTACGATACGAGACGCAAGCGATTTATCCCCGAACTGTCATTTAGCAAATTACTACGATACGTAGGGATGTCCTTTAATGAGAGCACTTGGTTGTTGTAGAGGAGACAATATGCTACGATGGGTTATTGATGATACGCTGATCGATGATTATAAGGCTCCAAGGCTATTATTCTTCTCTGTCCTCTATCACTCTCTACGTCCCGGTTATTGATATTGCTGCCTATTGGACCAGCGGTTATCAACGGAGTTGCATGTATAACGCTCTCGACGATATTGGTTAATATGGAACACACAGGCCATCTACAGTACCTGATTTCACATTCTTCTTAACATCGTAGAAAGAACCGATCTTGTCAAATTGTTGGGATACAATATAATGAAGAATGAATTCTTTCAACCACAGCTGTAACGTCGACAGGGTAACTGTTCTTATTTCGCTAATTTGAGTCGTATATCCATACCGGTGCGTGTATCACTGGGACAGATTATGATGTGGGTACCATGGCCTAATTTACATTTACGCCAAGTTAACAAGACCTTACCTGTAACCTAACTAAAGAATTCTGTCACTCTACGTATCGATTCACGAAATATTTGCCCTTGTGCTGCTGGTATCGGCCTCTACAATGTATATACAGAAGCACGGAATAAGACTGCGATTGACTAATATGAATCTGTTGCTATACCGTAATGTGTTTTAAGATTATTATATGAAGAAATATATACAAAAAGTTCCCTTCAATCTGAGATGTTTTGGGTTATAGCCTGGATGACCAGAATGGTATCCCTGTTCGATAATGTTCAGGTATTTGGTGGCATCTGTGAAAAGGTCGTAATTTAAGATCATTCGCAAGTTACAGCCAAGGGCCTTATCCTTACTTGGCCGGTCGCAAAAAACTACTCTGCAAACAACGGCAGCGCCAACGAAGGCCGTTCAATAATTATTCTCTGTGTTGGTAATATTCCGGATAATATCGGTTTTACATTATCTTGTCAAGTAAAACTGACGTTAACGATTTCACTATGCGATCTGATAAACAGACCGCTGTGCACACGACCGTGAGCTGCAGTGATTATTGTCACAGATCGAATTCATTGTCAGTATATAGCCCCTTACTTGATGGGGTACACCTCGATGTCATTCGCACAGTTCGTTACTCTAGCCTGGTGGTAATGCCTTTCCTTAGCGCTTGTTCAAAGACATTTGCCAAATACCACCAGCACCGTTATCCTGAACACGAGTTACGGAAAGGTGCGGGGTATCCGAGAGGAGGTACTTTCCGGAAAAAGAGTTGACCGTTACCTGGGAATTCCCTTCGCAAAACCCCCTACAGGGAAACTCCGATTCGAAGTAAGTTGACTTGTGTTCCTTTGTATTCCTGTCTTTATGAGTTTTGAAACTCAATATATCGGATAGATTGTATTCCTCAATATATCATGCAGATATGTATGTTTTACCTAACTCTCGCGGCATTACAGTCCCAATTTCAGCGCAGAGCCTTACGATCTTTTCAAATCCCTACTCCAAAACATTTTTCATCTTTGCATTCCTGTGTATATCAGAGTTTTCAGAGCGCTGTTCACACGACCAAGAGTAGCAGCTATCCAAACATTCATTGTCAGCAGCACTGCTCCTGTACTACATTGTATCCCATCAATTCTGTGTACGATGTAAAGACGGATGTAAAATCAGGTATTCCGTATGGCCTGTGCTGCAATATCAATAACCGGGACGTAGAGAGTGATAGAGGATAGACAGAGAATAATGATAGCCTTGGAGCCTTATAATCATCGACCCTCGTATCTGTAATAACCCATCGTAGCATAGTGCCTCCTCTACAACGAGCATCCACTCTGATTAAAGGACATTAATGCGTATCATAGTAATTTACTAGATGACCGTTCGGGGATAAATCGCTTACGTGTTCGTCTCGTAAATACGTTACTTTCTCTTTGCACGTTTGTATCGAGTTGTAAATATTAATGCAAAGTGACGGGCGGACGTATAAGCTTATTATATCGTTACCTGAAGCTGTCCGCGGTATTTACATTCTGTCATCTAAATGGGCTATTTTCGCGAATATATTGTAACATATATTTGCAAAGAAATGGAAAGAAATTATCGGGGTTAGAGAATCTTACCCTATGAACAGATTGTTCAAGAGGGAATCCGAGATAAGCCGACGTTCGTGACAAGCCGAGTTTAGTCATTGAGTACACACGAATATAATATTGTGGGAATTATCAGGATACATAAATTTTCAGGATTGTCTCAGACATTCCTACATGATCCTATACGATTCTTCAAGGAAATCCTATAGGATCATATTAAAAAACACTATAGCGTGTATAGAGTCGTATTCAAAAACTTCTATAGTTTGATAACGTACCGTACAAGAATAGATAATACTCTCAAATATATACGAAACTTAGCTCAACAAGTCTTAACATTGAAAATTTAAGTCATGGACACAGGTAGAGGACTTTATTGATGTTAATAACAAATCCCGCGAAGGTTTTTGTGTAAGTATAGGTGTGAGATCCGATGGTCCGTCCGTCCGTCCGTCCGTCCGTCTCTGATTTCTTGTTACTACAAAATCTCAAAAATGTCTATGCCTAGGAATAACAAGCTTACGTCGCATATGCATATGGTCACAGAACAGAAACCTATTGGAAACCAGCAAGATTGACCCATATTTTCACAAGGCACCAGGCAATACTGTGTAAATTTGTTCTGAATTGACTTTTGCCACCATATCTCAAGAATGACTATGCCTAGAAGCACCAAACTTACTTCATTTATGAATATGGTCCCAAATCAGAAGCTGCAGAAAATCGGTGAGATTGACATATTTATTCTGGGTCATTGTGTCAACTTCGTTCATTCATCTCTGGCTGCTTATTACCAATATATTTCAATTATGAGAAGGCCTAGGCTTACCGAACTTTCACTATACACACATCAGATCATGGAATACAACCTTTGGGTGCTGTCATCATGTACGTACCTGCATTCATCCATCTTTGTTTCTTCTTTACCATTATATCTGAAGAATGAATATGCCTAGGTATACCAAACTTACATTACACATGCACGTAGTCACACATTAGAAGCTTGTCGAGAATCAGTGACATCGTCCAAGTTTCTTGGTCGCCAGGTCAAATTCTATCAATTTGTCACCATTTAATTTTCTGAAAAATGATTACCTGGGAGCACCAAACTGGCATAAGACATACATGTACCCCTCGAGCAGAAGTTGATCCGAAAGTGAGATTGACCTATTATTTTGGGGGTCACTGGATCAAAGTTGTTTCCTTCGTCACCTGTACCGCAACTAAGAATGATTATGCCTAAGCTAACTGACCCTACACTGTAGACAATGAGCTTCAGCCAAAATTGACATTGGAGTATTGTCACCCTGTGTGTACGTACGTAATATGTCCAACTATGTCAATCATTACCACCATGTCACAAGGATATTCAGGAGTACTAAACTTGAATGACATAGTCATGTGATCGCTAAGCATGGTATTAACTCTCAAGTTTGTCACCAATTGCTTCTCGTCTTCAACTGCTTGTTCAAGAAGGGCACTACTTTGATACCACCAAGGCGTAGGATTTCTCAGTGCTTTGCACGGTTCATGTTTCACTTATAAGGAGATGGAGTAAACACTTTTCGATGATAGCAACAAGACCTTATTGATTAACCCTTTCTCATAATAGCATTACGTACACCAGCAAGATTAGGGTCTCTAGCACCGATAATTTCTTTTCTTTCCTTTGCATATCTTTTCTTCTCCCATATCTGTGAGACTCGGCCATTTCGCTAACAGAATGTAATACCGCAGACAGTTACAGGTAACGATATAATAAGCTTATACATTTGCTTGTCACTTTGCATTAACATTTATAACGATACAAGCAGGAAAGCAAATTATTCCCAAACTGTCATTTAGCAAATTACCACGACACGTAGGGATGTCCTTTAATGAGAGTGCACGCTTGCTGTAGCGCAGAAAATATGCAATGATGAGATATTACTGATAAGAGAGTCAATGGTTATAAAGCTCCAAGGCTATTGTACTTCTCGGTTCTTTATCAATCTCTACGTCCCGGTTGGCCAGCGGTTATCAAAGGACCTGTATGTGGAATGATCTCGGCGATATTAGTTTCCTATGGAAGACACAGGCCATCTACAGTACCTGATTTCACATTCTTCCTGACATCGTCTAAAGAATCGATCTTATTGAATTGTTGGGCTACAATGTAGTATTACACAATGAAGAATCAACGTTTTTGACCACAACTGTCACGTTGACACGGTAACTGTCCTTATTTGGCTCATTTGAGGCGAATAGTACAGACTATGATGTGGATACCATGGCCTAAATTGCATTTAGCCAAGTTAACATGACTATACCTGTACCCTAACTAATGAAACCTGCCACCACACGCACGATTCGCGAACACTTGCTTTGTGCTGCTGGTATTGGCATCCACAGAATACATGTATATACAACAGTACGGAATAAGACTCCGAATGGTTAATATGGATTATTCAATAATTCCTACAATCTGATAACTTACTGTACAAGATTAGGTAAAACACTCAAATATGATTTAAGCGCAAAAGACTTACGAGCTTTTCAAAGCCTTACTTCAAAACACTTTCATTTTTGCATTCCCGTATATACCAGAGTTTTCCAGAGCGCTGTTCACAGACCGAGAGTAGCAGTGATTATTTTCACAGACCGACCTCATTGTCAGTAGATAGCCTCTTTCAGATAGACTCTTGATGGGATACACATCGATGTCATTCGCACAGCTGGACCGACTCCTCTTCAATCCTGCCATTATATGCCCAGAGAGATCTCTGGTGCGTGGGAATGACTTCATATTCAGAGAAATGTTCCTTCAATGGATTTTCACTCAGCTGTCTCCACAAGCCGATAAATTAGTCGGTTTTCATTTGAAAATTTGAACTGTCCAATCAAATGTTTTAAAAATAGAAGATATTCTACCAAATTCAAAAAGACAATCATAGTATACATAAACATAGGCTAGTTTCCTGCAAGAGAGAAGCGGTCAACAGTTTTCAATGATGCCGATGTCCCAAAAATATCAAATCCGTATCACTGATCAGTATTCTTAATCCATATTGCATTCGTTGTAAAGTCGTCATCTAGAGAATGATGTATCTCAGTCACGCTTTGATTGTGGCTGTTCATATGAGCACAATGAGGATTTTGAAGTGCATGGGGTCATATATGCTCACAATTTCCAGTACGCATGCTTACACTAGTACTCTTTCCCAACAGAAGGACAGGTTTCATTCTATTCTTTATAATGTATTGCTCACTGAATTCATGACTACGGCTGAAAGGGCTGAAAGGACTAGGCGATTGGCGTCACCTTAAACAAAATTGGCATTAGCCAGTGGACTACAAAAGAGCGAATTTTGTATGAAGGGCGATGCACGATGCCAAAGTGACTCATTTGGAACACCATAATCGAACAGATATTTTGACGACCAAGGTGCTCCAAACGATCTTTAAAACTATTGACCCATATGTAAATGGCCAAGCTGATTCCGAAATTATTGTCTCGAATGAGGATGATATTGGTGTTCCATATCCCTGCAAAGTTTGGCATATACGGGTTGATATGGTTACGTAGTAGTTGATCCTGTTGCGACAGTTTGCGTCGAAATACACGATGTGAACGCATTTAATCCAAAGTGATTACCTTGTGAGACGCACTTGCAAAGCGTTTGTTCACAATTGTTTGCATATTGTCACAATTGCAACAAAACGCTTTGACACAGTCAAAGCTATGCGAATGTGGCAAAAGGCATATACTCTGCGTGCAGGGTTAACGCGTTTTGTCGAATTGTGAAAAATCGAGAGCAATGTGACAAAACGCCTTGCAATACATTACATGTGTGTATGTTTGCACTCGAATTGCTTATCGTTTGAAATTTTGTCTGTGTAAATTATTCCTATGACTCCTCCAACAATATCACGACAATCAAAGTACTGTATACCTTGATCGTATTACATACTGAAATGGAAGGAATCACGCGAAATTTCAAACTATGTTAGAATGGTTTGTAAACGAGTTTGATACAACTCAGAACTTATTCTGGCATGTGTGAGGAATGTTGGCCCGCTTAACCCCAGGATTACACGGACTGGGTATACGTGCAATTTATAAGTGAACCGTCACCTTCTACTTTATGTACTTATGTACTTTATTGCTGAATATTGCTTAGTGGTTACCATGGGGACGAGCGTGCAGGCATTATTGACCCGATTTAATGGAACTGGTATTTTCAGTCTATACCTACCGCAAAAAGAACGCACAAACCACGCTGACTTTCGCTATCGAATATATTTTCACTAATTTGGTAGCACTTTTGTTTCGAAAGAAACCAGCTTCCACTTAACCAATCGATTTGCGAATTATTTGCCCTTCGGCTGCTGTTATCGGCTCCCAGAATTTATATGGGGAGCACTACGGCATAAGATTTAAAATGGTTACGTGTAATATGAATCACTCAATGTTGATCTATCGTAACGTGTTTTAATATGATGATATGACAATAATATACTTCGTGTATTTGCGAATTATTTGCCCTTCGGCTGCTGTTATCGGCTTCCAGAATGTACTTATAGAGCAGTACGGAATAAGATTCAAATTGCCTACTTGTAATATGAATTACTCAATATGTTGCTCTATCGTGACGTGTTTTAATATGACGATATGAAAATAACATACTGCATGCATCGCAGACGCGGAGGAATATTTACAAACAAATTTTCCTCATCCGCGGATTAAGTGGCAGGGATGTTTTAGTGGAAAGTTCACAGAAGAACAGCATCGGTTGTTCAGAATGGTGGCTCTGTTGAATAGTGTTTAGCTTTTTGGTGGCATCTCTGAAAAGGTCATAATTTAAGATAATTCGCAAGACTACAGCCAACGGCCTAATTCGTACTTAGCTGGGCGAACAAATTACTCTGCAAACAAAGGCAGCGGCAACGAGCTCCGTTCGATAATTATTTTCTGTGTTGGTAATATTCGGGATAGTATCGGTTTTATATTATCTTGTCAAGTAAGTCTGACGTTAATGATTTCACTATGCGATCTGGTAAACAGTGGCCGTGAGTAGCAGTTATTGTTATCACAGATCGAACTCATTGTCAACAGATAGCCTCTTACAGACAGGCTCTTGATGGGATACGCATCGATGTCATTCGCTCAGTTCGTTATTCTAGCCTGGTGGCAATGCCTTTCCTTGGCGCTTGTTCAAAGACAATTGTCAAATACCACCAACATCGTCCTTCGGAACACGAGTTACGGAAAGGTGCGGGGTATCCGAGAGGAGGTGCTTCCAGGAAGAAACGTTGACCGTTACCTGGGGATTCCCTTCGCTAAAGCCCCTACAGGCCCCCTCCGATTTGAAGTAAGTTGAATTGTGTTCCTTTGTATGTTTTGAAAATCACTATATCGAATAGATCGTATTCGTTAATATATCATCAAGATATCTGGGTCTTGCCTAACTTTTGCGGCATTACAATCGTAATTTGAACGCAAAAAGCCGAACGATCCATTGCGAGGTCGATGATGATATTGATCGCTAGCTTAATATGATGTAGTTTACGGTCATTACATCCCAAGACGTTTTAAGGGTGAATAATTATGTCCCTCTGAGAGGTTAGCACTCAAGTAGTTCAATAAAGTTTTTTAATATGATATTTGAGAAAGATGTTGATTCTCGAGTCCGAGGCATTTACCAGCTATGATTGGTCGAATGGAATTAAGAATCCGGTCCAAGGTTGATCATGGCCTGGATCGATCACTGGTCGATTATCAGCGTTCTTGCACTGTTGTGTTCATATCGCATACAATTACATATAAAAATCTTGGAAACTTTCAATTCAGTATTTCCTGATATCATCAACTGATTTCCTGATATCAAATGATTTGCTGATATCATCAGATGATTTAATATCATCAAATGTTTTATGATAGCAACAATAATTAGAGATATCAACAAAGATCAACAGATACTAATGATTAACAGAGTCTATCAGGTAATTTACACATATCAACAAATTATTTGCTGATATTCACAAACCATTTCATGGTCTCAGCAAATCATTTGATGACATCAGCAAACTATGTAATGATATCATTAAATCATTTAAAGATATCCGTAAATATTGAATTATGTCAGCAAATGTCGAAGAAAAATCCTGGTCATCCTGTCAGGAGTATTGCTTCTCTTCTACATTGTATCCCTCATTTCGAAAAAATTATTGTTTGTACGATATGAAGACGGATGTAAAATCAGGTATTCGAGATGGCCTGTGTGTCCCATATATGGTACCTATATCGTCGAAAGCAATCTACAGTTCCTATGATAAACAATATCAATATGGAGGACGTAAAAATTGGTAAAGGATAGAGAATAATAATAGCCTCGGAGCTTTATAATCATCGATCCTTCTATCTATAATAACCCGTCATAGCATATTGTCTCCTCTACAACAAGGAAACGCTCTCATTAAAGGGCATCCTTCCGTATCGTAGTAATTTAATAAATGACAGTTCGGGGATAAATCGCCTGCGTGCTCGTCTCGTAAGTACGTTACTTTCTCCGCGCTCGTTTGTACCGAGTTGTAAATCTTAATGCAAAATGACGGGCGAATGTATAAGCTTATTATATCGTTGTCTAAAACTGTGAAATTCTGTCATCCGAATGGGAGAGTTTCGCAAATATACGATAACTTATATAGGAGAATGCTTGCACATGCAAAGAAATGAAAAGAAATTATCGGGGCTAGAGAACCGTATCCCATGAACAGAATGTTCATGAGAGAAGCGGAGACAAGTCGAAGATCGTGGTAAGCCGAGTATCATCATTGAGTACATACGAACATAATATTCTGGAAATTTTCACATAAATTTTCAGGATTATCCTACAGGAATCTCCGAGGAAATCCTGCAGGATCATATTTAAACATTCTATAGCGTGTATACGGTCGTATTCCAAAACTCCTATAGTTTGATAACATGCTGTACAAAATTAGGTAATGCATTCAAATATATACGAAAAATGAACCAAACGAGTGTTAACATTAAAACGTTAAAGTTATGCACACGGGTGCCGAACTTTGGTGCCAACGAATCCCGCGAGAGGTGTGGAGGATTGTGCAAGTATACATGTGAGATCCGATAACCAGTATTCAGCCCGCGTCCGCAAAGATTGTGTAAGTATAGATGTGAGATCCGATAACCAGCATTCAGCCCTCGTCGACAAAGGTGTGGAAGATTGTGTAAGTATAGGTGTGAGATCCGATAACCAGTATTCAGCCCTCGTCCACAAAGGAATTGTGTAAGTATAGATGTGATATCCGATAACCAGTATTCAGCCCTCGTCCACAAAGGTGTGGAAGATTGAGTAAGTATATATGTGAGATCCGATAATCAGTATTCAGCCCTCGTCCACAAAGGTGTGGAAGATTGTGTAAGTATATATGTGAGATCCGATAACCAGTATTCAGCCCTCGTCCACAAAGGAATTGTGTAAGTATAGATGTGATATCCGATAACCAGTTTTCAGCCCTCGTCCACAAAGGTGTGGAAGATTGAGTAAGTATAGGTGTGAGATCCGATAACCAGTATTCAGCCCTCGTCCACAAAGGAATTGTGTAAGTATAGATGTGATATCCGATAACCAGTTTTCAGCCCTCGTCCACAAAGGTGTGGAAGATTGAGTAAGTATAGGTGTGAGATCCGATAACCAGTATTCAACCCTCGTCCACAAAGGTGTGGAAGATTGTGTAAGTATTGGTATGAGATCCGATAACCAGTATTCAGCCCTCGTCCACAAAGGAGAGGTGTGGAAGATTGTGTAAGTATAGGTGTGATATCCGATAACTAGTATTCAGCCCTCGTCCACAAAGGAATTTCCGCGTCAATACTCGAAATACCTTTCACATGCCATGAAAATAAAATAAAATTATTTTTTACCTCTCGGATAATATTGCTGGAAGGGTATTATCGTGTTCATGTACGTCGGTGCGTCCGCCTCTGATTTCTCAGGTCACTAGGCCAAAATGTGTCGTTGTTCCATGAATTGATTTTTGCCACCATATCTCATGAATGACTATGCCTAGGAGCACCAAACTGACTTCGTATATATATATTGTCCTAATGCAGGAGCCTACAAAAAAATCGGAGAGATTGACGTCATTATTCTGGGTCACGGTCTCAATTTTGTCTTTTCATCTCTGGCTGCCTATTACCACCATATTTCAATTATGATGAGACCTAGGCTTACCGAGCTTACACTATACACACATCATGTCATGGACTACAACTACATGGCAAAGTTAGATTGACCTATTGTTGAGAGTCACTGGGTCAAAGTTGTTCCTTTTGTCAACCGTACCGCAACTCAAGAATGATTATGCCTAAGCTTCAGCCAAAATTGACATTGAGGTATTGTCATCGTGTGTGTACGTACATATGTCCAACTATGTCAATCATTACCACCATGTCACAAGGATATTCAGGAGTGCTAATGACATAGGCATGTGATCGCTAAGCATGGTCTTAACTCTCAAGTTTGTCGCCAATTGCTTGTCGCCTTCAACTGCTTGTTCACGAAGGGCCTTATTTTGATACCACCAAGGCGTAGGATTTCTCAGTGCTTTGCACGGTTCATGTTTTACTTGTAATTAGATGGAGTGAACACTTTTTGAAGATAGCAACAAGATATTTTAATTAACGTATTAGCATTACGTACGCCAGCAAGATTAGGGTCTCTAGCCCCGATAATTTCTTTTCATTCCTTTGCATATCTTTGCTAATCCTATATCTGTGGAACTCGGGCATTTCGCTAACAGAATGTAATACCACAAACAGTTTCATGTAACCATATAATAGGCTTATACATTCGCCTGTCATTTTGCATTAACATTTACAAATTTATTCAAAAGATCTCGTAACTATACAAACAGGCAAGCAAATTATTCCCGAACTGTGATTTAGCAAATTACCACGATACGTAGAGATGTCCTTTAATCAGAGTGCACGCTTGTTGTATCGGAGAAAATATCCAATGATAAGTTATTACTGATAAGAGAGTCGATGGTTATAAAGCTCCAAGGCTATTATACTTCGCGGTTCTATATCAATCTCTGCGTCCAGGATTAATAATAATAATAATAATAATAAAAATCTTTATTTAAATTCGATAACCCCATAGGAACAAGCCTATTTTCATGGGGGTACAGGCCAGCGGTTATTAAAGGACCTGTGTGTAGAATGCTCTAGACGATATTGGTTTACAATGCAAGACACAGGCCATCTACAGTACCTGATTTCACATTCTTCTTGACATCGTAGAAAGATCCGATCTTATCGAATTGTTGGGTTAGAATGTAGTATTACACAGTGAAAAATCAAAGTTTTTGACCACAGCTGTAACGTTGACAAAGAAACTGTTCTTATTTGGCTCATTTGAGGCGAATAGTAAGGTACAGATTATGATGTGGATACCATGGCATAAACTGGATTTGGCCAAGTTAACAAGACTATACCTGTACCCTAACTGCCATCACACGCATCGATTGGCGAACCACTTGCTCTTGTGCTGCTGGTTTTAGCCTCCAGAGAGTGTATACAACAGTACGGAATAAGACTCCGATTGGCTAATATGAATCATTCAATCTGTTGCTGTACCGTATCATGTTTTAAGATTATTATATGAAGAAATATAAGAAACAAATTTCCCTCAATCGCGTTTAAGGTTGCTGGGATGTTTTGGGTTATAGCCTGGATTGACCAAAATGGTACCTCTGTTCGATAATGTTTAGGTATTTGGTGGCAAGTGTGAAAATGTTGTAATTTAAGATAATTCGCAAGTTACAGCCAAGAACCTTATCCTTACTTGGCCGGGCGAAAAACACTACTGTGCAAACAACGGCAGTGACAACGAGCTCCGTTCAATAATTATTCTCCGTATTGGTAATATTCCGGATAATATCGGCTTCACATTATGTTGTCAAGTAAAACCGACGTTAATATTCACTATGCGATCTGGTAAACAGACCGCTGTTCACACGACCATGAGAAGCAGTGATTTTTATCGCAGGGTGAATTTATTGTAAGAGAAACTCTTGATGGGATACACGTCGATGTCATTCACACAGTTCGTTACTCTAGCCTGGTGGCAATGCCTTGCCTTGGCGCTTGTACAAAGGCAATTGTCAAATGCCACCAGCACCGTCATTCTGACCACGAGCTACGGAAAGGTGCGGGGTATCCGAGAGGAGGTGCTTCCCGGAAAAAACGTTGATCGTTACCTGGGCGTTCCCTTCGCTAAACCCCCTACAGGGCAACTCCGATTCGAAGTAAGTTGACTAGTGTTCCTTTGTATTCCTGTCTTTATGAGTTTTGAAACTCACTATATCGGATAGATTGTATTCCTTAAACCTACCTGGCCTGGGGGGGGGGGGGGGGCACTTCCCTGTTGTGTTTTTGCTCCTATCTCCGGAACGACAAAAAATTGAGAGCTGAAACTTCGTTACTTTTTAGGCTATCACATTGGGGTCATTTGAGCCTATTTGCATGACCCCCCGAGCAAAGAATCATGGGCAAATTCAAAATGGCGGCCACGTGGGGTACCTGAAAAGCCATGTTTTCGTCATATTTCTTCAAAAATTTTGCTTTTCTGTATGAAAAAGTGAGTTAAATCTATTTTATTTCATAGCAGATTATTATTTACTAATTCTCCATGCAGTCTTTACAAAGAATGCAGTCTTTACAAAGAAAAAACAAAAATAAAGAAACCGAAAATTCTGACTGAAAAATCGTCCAAAAATGCTCTTTTTGAAAATGACACAGTGACGTCATCATGGCGGCCATCTTGGATATTTTTATATTTGCTTGTAGAGCTTGACCAAAATATTTAGTGCCGTAAATTTCAGCTCTCTAACCTGAGAGATAGCGAAAATATATAGGGGGGGGGCACTTTCCGCCCCTCCTCAGGCTGCGGTATACCCCAAATCGCCCAGGCCAGATAGTGTTAACATATCATCAAGATATGTATGTTTTACCTAACTTTTGTGGCATTAAAATCCCAAGTTAAGCGCCAAAGCCTTACGATCTTTTCAAAGCCCTACTCCAAAACTATTTTCATTTTTGCATTCCCGTGTATACCAGAGTTTTCTCGAGTGCTGTTCAAACGACCGAGAGTAGCAGCGATTATTATCACAGATCGAATTCATTGTCAATAGATAGCTCTTGATGGGATGCACATCGATGTCATTCGTACAGTTTGTTACTCTAGCCTGATAGCAAAGCCTTTCCTTAGCGTTTGTTCAAAGACATTTGTCGAATACCACCAGCACCGTCCTTCGGACCACGAGTTCCGGAAAGGCGCGGGGTATCCAAGAGGCGGTGCTCCTCGGAAGAAACGTTGACCGTTACTTGAGCATTCCCTTCGCTAAACCCCCTACAGGGCCCCTCCGATTCGAAATAAGTTGACTTTTGTTTCTTTGTATTCCTGTCTTCATGCGTTTTGAAAATCCCTATATCAGATTGATTATATTCCTTGATATATCATCAAGATATGTGAGTTTTGCCTAATTTTGGGGCATTAAAATCGCAATTTACGCGCAGCTGCCCAACGATCTTTTGAGAGGTACCTTCACCAAAACACTTTCCATTTTGGCATTCTCGTATATACCAGAGTTTTCCAGAGCTGGACTTCACCGGCTCCTCTTCAATCCTGCCATTATATAACCAGAGAGATCTCTGGTGCGTGAGATTGAAGTCATATTCAGGGAAATATTCCTTCAATGATCCTTTACAAAAAATCTGTGATTGGTTGGATTTTCACCCGTCTCCACAAGCCAATGAATAAGCCGATTTTCATTTGAAAATTTGAACTGCCCAATCAAATGTTTTGAAAATAGAAGATATCCCGTGATGCACAGTTATTTCTATAAACATCTATTGGGTTTGTCATGTACAGTTCCACCCAAGGAAACAGAATCCGTGCCATTGACTAACATTACTAAAGAGATATGACTGATGTTACCGATGACACAGATATATACTGTACGCCCCAAAGGAATGTCATATTTTGACTTTGCCGATGCAAGACATATTCAAGCTGTGAAATGGTTGAATCTTTCACACAAAGATGATATACGTTAATGATCTGCTTAACGCCAAACCCATCAAGAATTCACCTCCATGCTTCTAAAACGGATATACATCTAGTTTCTGCTTCAGTTTTGGCAAGTATAGGTGTTCTAGGTTGAATAAACATGCGCTGTTTTCGACTTTGAAATGCTCCCTACCCATTAGAAATCACGATAGAAGGAAACAGCTAGGCTACCTGATCTTTGCTCTCAATCGATTACCATTGTGTCTATTGTGATTATTTACATATGAATCATTTACATATGCATCTGTATACACTGCCTTGCGAAATTAGTGGACTGCGCTAATGTACAATATGTCTTTGTAAGAAGACTTATTATTCCAAGAGCAATTATTTCTGCTAAAATTGACTTTTTATTAAAATGACATATGAAAACAAATGGAATACATTACCTTTATTATATCTTACTGTGATAATCAGGTAAGAATATGTGGAATATGGGAAATTGTCAAGCAGTTGCCCGTCATAAGTGTTGGTGTTTGGTTTGGCATTAACCATATTTAAGGTATACATAAATAGGGTAACCACCAAACAATGCTTACCGTCGAGTACATGTACACCATTCTCAACTCATTTTATCCATTATTCGTTTTTTTGTCCATTTTTCGTGATGTACGCAACTCTTGTCGAGGCCACTGAAAAGACCCTTTGTTATTATTCCCATTGTTATTATTCCCATTGCTTGGCTATTGTATGCATTGTCACGTGATCCTTATATGAAGGATGAACCCATTCTTCGTTCATAGATCGATGATGACATTTGAGCGCTAGCTTGATATGATAGTTTACGGTCCCTACATCGTGTATCTCTATAAACGTTATGAGGGTGAATAATTGTCTCTCTTTCTCAGAGGTCCGCACTCAAGTGGTTCAATACATCTTTTAATATGATATCTGCGCAATATGTTGATTGTCTGATTCCGACTCATTTACAGTTCGAGTGGAATGAAGAAACCGGTCGCTGACAGAATCTCGGTCACTGGTCGATTTTCAGTGTTCGTGCACTGTTATGTTAATCCCATACAGTTACAGATAAAATCCGGGAAACTTTCTGTTGGGTGTTTGCTGATGTCATCAAATAATTTGTCATCGTTAAATATTTTATGATAGCCGCAATAATTAAAGATATAAGCCACGATTAACATAATCAGGTCATTTACACATATCAACAAACTATTTGCTGATATTCACAAACCATTTAATGGTCCCAACAAATCGTTTGATGATATCAGCAAACTATGTAGTGATATCATCAAATCATTTGAAGATATCCGTAAATATTGAATTATGTCAGCAAATGTCGAAGAAAAATTATAGCGGCTTGACATACGGTCACCTTGACAGGAGCTACATTGTATCCCAACAATTATTTGTACGATGAAAAGAGGAATGTGTAATCAGATATTCCCGATGGCCTGCGTGTTCCAATGTGAACCTATATCTTCGAGAGCATTCCACTGTTCCTTTGATAACCGCTGGTCCAATAGGCTGCAATATCAATAACCGGGACGTAGAGAGTGATAGAGGACAAAGAAGAATAATAGCCTTGGAACCTTATAATCATCGACCCTCGTATTAGTAATAACTCTTTGTGGCATATTGTCTCCTCTGCCACAAGCATGCGTTCTCATTAAAGGATATCCCTACGTATCATAGTAATTCACCAAATGACAGTTCGGGGATAAATCGCGTACGTGCTCGTCTCATAAGTACGTTATTTTCTCTTTGCACGTTTAAACCGGGTTGTAAATCTTAATGCAAAGTGACAGGCGAACGTATAAGATTATTAAATCGTTACCTGAAACTATCCGCGGTATTACATTCTGTCAGCTAAATTGGAGAGTTTCACAAATATAGGATAACATATATAGGATAATGCCTGTACATGAATAGAAATAGAAAGAGATTATCGGACTAGAGAACTGTATCCTATGAATAGAATGTTCAGGATGAAAGCCGAGACAAGCCGAAGTTCGTGGCAAGCCGAGCATAGTCATAGGCTCAAGATTACCATAATATGATAAGCTACAAAGTCACGGAGTATCAACTCTCAATTTTTGTCGTTCCGGAGATAGGAGCAGAAAAAAACAACAAGGAGACTGACAAGGCAGGCGGAACGTGCCTCC
>JAVTVY010020398.1:0-80668 GCA_036873755.1 Hanleya hanleyi
ACTCAAGCAATTAGACCATAGTAAAAACTATTTGGTTCAAAATTGTAGGATTTCATAACTACTTGTTTCAGGGGGATAATTACAATACCAAAAAAAAAATCAGTTTGTTTAGACGGTGTAACTCATAGGTAAACAATGAATATATTAGAGCTTTATAGGAACAATTTAGGAACCTGGCACAGGCATACATATACATTTTTCAAAAGTGGAAGGCACAGGCACAGGGATTTTCAAATCTCTTATCTTAAAAATGTTCCTAGAGACAAGTTTCGTATAGAGTTCAAATAGGGCCGCTATAAATTAGCTTATGCCATGTAGAATTTCACGTGATAATGATCACGCTGTAGGATGAAGTTTACTCCTTACCAATAAATCGCGTAAGCTCCGATTTTTTGAGTACGCTATGATATGTCTCAGATTAAATGGTAAGCGGAGTTTTGTTTGTAGTGTTTCATATTCCTCCTTTAGTATACGGGCCGCTTCAACATTCCTACGGCTATATTGGAGAACGAAGGGAATAAACTCTTTGCTAGCAACTTTACCTGGGTCTATGTTCATACCAAAGGGTTGCCGTGTTTGAAGTGTTTTGATCCAAAAGGATTCACGGAGTGCGCGGTGATTGTCAGTTTCTTCCTGTGTTGGAAATGTAGGAATTCTTTTTATTGGCATAATTTGAAAATGGTGCTGAAATGAATGTTCCGGTAGATTAAAATGCTCATTGACCGGGCCTTCGTTGTCTAGACTGATGTCTGATTTATATCTGTTGGCCCGATATCGAAGTTTATTCTTAGTTTCGCCCACATACTGTTTCAGGCATTTTCGGCACGTAATTAAATAAATTACATTCTCCGTGTCACAGTTTAGTTGATACTTAAGCTTGTATTCATTTTTGGTCTGTTCGCTTTTGAAAGTTGATTGAGTAGCAAGTACTTCGTCCAGTTTACACTGAGGTTTTAGACATTTGGAGGTCTTACCATTACCATGATTAGGGCGTTTATGTTTTATCCTTACAGGTTCTGACTCACGAACGTCATTTATCTGCCAGTTTGTGATTTGGCGGAGTGTTTCAGATTTAATATGCCGTAAAAACCGGGCGGAATAGCCTCTAGGTTTCAGTGCTCGAAACAGGATCGCACATGAGTGGTGAAAATACTGTATATCGCTCGAATTTCTATGGAATCGAATGATTTGAGATTTGATTATGCCCTTAAATATATGGGTCGGGTGAAAAGATTTGGCATGTAGGAGTTCGTGGGTATCAGTTGGTTTAAAAAATACCTTGTAATCTAAATATCCAGTATTCTGAAACCCAGGTCCCTTAAAAACTGTTAGGTCCAAAAAATCCACAGAAGAGTCATGAATAACTACTTCGAGTTTGATATTTGGGTCATGGTTATTTAGAGTTTCGAAAAATACTCCGAAATCTTCCTTGGAATGGTCATAAAGTACAAAAATGTCATCTAAATATCTGAGGTATAAGAGAGGCTGTTTATCTAATTTTCTCAAAGCCTGCTCTTCCCAGTGAGCTACATAGATAGTGGCAAAATTTGGACTGAACCTTTTACCCATTGCACAACCGCTAATTTGCTGATAGAACTCTCCATTGAAGTCAAAGTCATTACCTTTTAGACTAATTTCTAATAATTCCAAAATTTCTTTGTCTGGGCGATTGGGATCAGGAAATCTTTGAAAAGCATCTTTAACAGCTTGAATACATTTATCAATGTCAATATTAGTGTACATGGATTCAATATCCATAGTGACAAGTAAGGTGTTGGGAGGAGCTTGGATGCTGGAAAGTTTTGACAGGAAATCTTCAGTGTTTTTCAAATAACTACTATATCGGTTAGCGATAGGCTTCAAGTAGTAGTCAATGTATTCCGAAATGTGGTAAGAATTTGACCCACAGTCTGAAACAATAGGGCGCCTAGGGGGTGTAAGGTTATCTATCCACTTATCTATAGGTTTATAAATTTTTGGTAAGATATAGAACTGTCTCGATCTTGCGTCTCTTTTGGGTGCTAAGTATTCAAACTGTTTGTTCGAAATGATTTGCCTCCTATTTAGATCTGCCACAATGTTGAGCAGCCTTGGATGATCTTGGGGCCATATTTCTCCATCCAGTTCTTTGTAATGTTTAGGGTTGCCAAGTAACCTTTTGGCTTCTTTGACATAATTTTCCCTTGACATTATAACTGTAGCTGAGCCCTTATCTGCAGGTTTTAACACGATTCTGTGGTTTTTGCGTAGTTTTGTTAAAGATTGGCGTTCATTGAAGGATAAGTTTGGAATGTTTCCGAATCGCCCATTTGAAATTAGGTCATTAATTCGTTCTTCAAGGACCTTAACAGTTTTTGGAATTTCTGGGTCAACATTTGGTGGTACATACCCAGATTTCTCTGTGAAGGGTTGTCTTTCTCCAGCTGAAAATCTAAAGCGGTCTGCTAGACTCACCCGACGATTGAATTCATTAGTGATCTTAGATGTTTGCATCATCTTCTCTATATGTTGATCTATGCGGTCCTCAGGTGTAGGTTTTGATCTAGGTGTCGGGACAAAGGAAAGGCCTCGACTGAGAAGAGAGATGTCAGATTGTGTTAATTCAAGGTCACCAGTCAGATTTACTATACTAGTACCTAGACCAAGAGTAGGGTGGCACGTGCCCTGTCCCAAATTTAGTTTAAACCTATAGTATTGAGCCAGTGTGAATACAGGCAATTTGCCGTATCTTCAGTCCAGTGAATGTTGTCCCTACCAACCTTGAATTTGCCAGGATCGATTCTATGGATAATTTTGAGTTGTCTTTTTGAAGAGGCAAATTCATTTATCTGATTTATGCAAAAGCATTCACTGGCTGGAAGTGTATCCGAAACTTGGAGCTGTATAAAATACAATTTTGACTTGGGAAATTTACGTCTCAAACAGCTCAACATATTGCTCATATTACTGCTGGCTTTTGAAGGCTCTTCTGCTTTGTTATTTACACCAATATTCAAGAGAATTTTGTCGGGTTGGGAAGGCCCGTTGTAGCGGTCCAAAATCTGTGTAAAATGTTGAAACTTAGCGCCAGGATAGCACTCTACTTGCACATCAGGATGGGGGTCCGAATTGATACGTGAAAGATTTGATGAGCCGAAAAGCAGAACCTTTTTGGTAACTGCCGGGAGGCGCCATTCCCTTTTGTTTTGAGTTTCGTGCCTAAATTGCCAGAATTTCGGGTTCGGATTTTGACGATATGATGAACGCATATCGTTTGATGGAGGAGACCTTGCAGCGTCAGCATAGGTATTAGTGGAAGTAGAAGGAGCAGTGTTGGTAGGTCTAGGAGTGGTACGTGGGGATAGAAGAGTAGGGCGAGAAGATACAGTAGATGAAGAATGGTTAGGTGGGGGTCGGCGAACAGGAGGGTTGGTAGCATGGGTATTGGAAGTACCAGCCTCCCTGGGCGGGGGGGGGGGCTGGCGTTTCCAAATTTCCACGCGAAGTAGAGGGCAGAGGAAATTGTGACCGTGCTCGAGTATTTTGCCGAGATATCGGAGGAGTGGTAGCAGGCTGGTTACTACCCGAACGATTCTCCGATACCATAGGGGGATTCAGATTCGAAATAAATTTTCGAAAGGATGAAATAGTGTTGTCTGTCAATTTTGATTTGTAGTTTTCGTTTCCCCATTTTAAGGCATTAGAAAATGCACGGTCGAAGTCCAGGGTTTTTGAAGATTTGGCCGAAATAACCTGTGACTTCAATTTTGTTAAGCAATTTTTGTAATGTCCAACCAGCTCCATAAGACTTTTCTTTGCCCAATTTTGATTGATCAGTCCAATGCTAAAGTCAAAGTCAAGAGTTCGTTGAGCTGGCTTAAAGAAATTGTTCATATCCTCAACTCTACGTCTCAAAGAATTTGGAAGAGAGTCGTTTGCCAAATGCTCCTCTATGATGCCAATATGATGCAGGCACTGAAGTACCTGATACAGCGCTTTAACAAGACCAGAGAAAGCCGAAAAAGTCTGGTTGGAAGCGTTTTTGGGGGCCGAACGTTGGGACGGAGGTTGACGAAAATTTCGTCTTTTGTTTGTAGAGCCGTATTTCCTGGCCATAATTTTGTTCTAATATAATTTTTGTCAATAAATGGTTAATAAAATTTCGAAAAAAATGAGGTATGAACTTGTAATTTTGATGAAAAGCTTTTTGGGAAACTGAAAGGGAAGAAAGAATTAGGACAAATGGCAATTCAGTTAAATTTTGGCATAGAGAATAATTATGTACTGGATATCAGAAGTAATATAGGAAAAAATGGAAAAGCTAGTTAAATTATGCTGCACGTTAACTTTGATAGATATAAGCTTTATAATACATGTAAATATAAAATATGTTATGATAATACAAATTTCTATAAGACAATTACTGAAAGAAAAATTTATATAATAAAAATAATAGATCAACAAATTACATACAAATAAAATCAAATGAAACTGAAACAAAGATTGATTAGTAATACATGTATGATGCAAACGAAAAAAAATTGGAAATGGCCAAATGTTACACCGTCTGTGGCTAGAAGCTTTTCGGATGGGTTTTCCTTCCTCAGTAGCCTGAAACAAGTCTGAATTTCTAATGGTAAAGCACTGGTTTTATACCCTCAAAAAGCTGCAAGATGTGGGAAGAGGCTTGCAAAAAAAACACAAAAAACAATAACTACCTCAACTGTTGGAAAGATGTGTTTTTAAGTTGACTACCTATGTCATATGTTTACTTTAGAATAATCTGAACATCCATAGTTGTATCCTGTGTGTTTAATCATTGTTTTTAAATGTTTGAATACTAACCAGTTGACATGGTTAGGCTCTTGCCAGCTATGTCTGTATGGGGTCTGTTGAGATCAGTATTGTTTGTTTTGACTGTGAAGTAGGTGTTTAGTAAATCATTGTCCGGCAAGAATTAACAACATTTATCTTCTAAACCTGCATAACATTTCTAGTGTTGCCTAATCAGCAGGAAAGAGACACACTGTCTGGGAGACCCTGCCCTATATTTGATCATAAAATGTTTACTCAAGCAATTAGACCATAGTAAAAACTATATGGTTCAAAATTGTAAGATTTCATAACTACTTGTTTCAGGGGGATAAGTACAATACCAAAAAAATCAGTTTGTTTAGACGGTGTAACTCATAGGTAAACAATGAATATATTAGAGCTTTATAGGAACAATTTAGGAACCTGGCACAGGCATACATATACATTTTTCAAAAGTGGAAGGCACAGGCACAGGGATTTTCCAAATCTCTTATCTTAAAAATGTTCCTAGAGACAAGTTTCGTATAGAGTTCAAATAGGGCCGCTATAAATTAGCTTATGCCATGTAGAATTTCACGTGATAATGATCACGCTGTAGGATGAAGTTTACTCCTTACCAATAAATCGCGTAAGCTCCGATTTTTTGAGTACGCTATGATAGGTCTCAGATTAAATGGTAAGCGGAGTTTTGTTTGTAGTGTTTCATATTCCTCCTTTAGTATACGGGCCGCTTCAACATTCCTACGGCTATATTGGAGAACGAAGGGAATAAACTCTTTGCTAGCAACTTTACCTGGGTCTATGTTCATACCAAAGGGTTGCCGTGTTTGAAGTGTTTTGATCCAAAAGGATTCACGGAGTGCGCGGTGATTGTCAGCTTCTTCCTGTGTTGGAAATGTAGGAATTCTTTCTATTGGCATAATTTGAAAATGGTGCTGAAATGAATGTTCCGGTAGATTAAAATGCTCATTGACCGGGCCTTCGTTGTCTAGACTGATGTCTGATTTATGTCTGTTGGCACGATATCGAAGTTTATTCTTAGTTTCGCCCACATACTGTTTCAGGCATTTTCGGCACGTAATTAAATAAATTACATTCTCCGTGTCACAGTTTAGTTGATCCTTAAGCTTGTATTCATTTTTGGTCTGTTCGCTTTTGAAAGTTGATTGAGTAGCAAGTACTTCGTCCAGTTTACACTGAGGTTTTAGACATTTGGAGGTCTTACCATTACCATGATTAGGGCGTTTATGTTTTATCCTTACAGGTTCTGACTCACGAACGTCATTTATCTGCCAGTTTGTGATTTGGCGGAGTGTTTCAGATTTAATATGCCGTAAAAACCGGGCGGAATAGCCTCTAGGTTTCAATGCTCGAAACAGGATCGCACATGAGTGGTGAAAATACTGTATATCGCTCGAATTTCTATGGAATCGAATGATTTGAGATTTGATTATGCCCTTAAATATATGGGTCGGGTGAAAAGATTTGGCATGTAGGAGTTCGTGGGTATCAGTTGGTTTAAAAAATACCTTGTAATCTAAATATCCAGTGTTCTGAAACCCGGGTCCCTTAAAAACTGTTAGGTCCAAAAAATCCACAGAAGAGTCATGAATAACTACTTCGAGTTTGATATTTGGGTCATGGTTATTTAGAGTTTCGAAAAATACTCCGAAATCTTCCTTGGAATGGTCATAAAGTACAAAAATGTCATCTAAATATCTGAGGTATAAGAGAGGCTGTTTATCTAATTTTCTCAAAGCCTGCTCTTCCCAGTGAGCTACATAGATAGTGGCAAAATTTGGACTATAATCGCTATATAAATGACGCAGTGAAGGATATATATCCACCTTCACTGGATTTGAAGGAAACTACAGATAGCCCTACAGGCACATCTTATTTAGATCTCTATCTCTATAAAATGAAGCGGGCATTCTCTCTCGTCGACTTTATGACAAAAGAGATGATTGCAATTTCGACATCGTAAACTATCCCTTTCTGGATAGTAATATTCCAGTGGGACCTGCATATGGCGTATACATATCTCGCTTAGTAGCATTTGCTAGATCCTGTGTTAAATGTGATGATTTTAACCAACGTCACAAAACACTGTTGCAGAAACTTATAAAACAGGGCTATTCCACCAAGCGCCTCCACTCAAAGTTTCTCAAATTTGGCGATACATATCGCATGCTGATAACAAAATACGAACGTAGCGTGCAAGATTTATGGGGCTACGTTTCGTAACATGTGTCTAATTCCGCTTAACCCGGGGCTAGGGGCCGTATGAGCCCATGTACTTCAAGATCCTCATGGTACTCATATGAACAGTCACAATCAAAGCGTGACAGGTACATCATTTTTAGATGACGACTCTATAACGAATATTATGGATTAAGAATACTGATCAACGATACGGATTTGATATTTTGGAACATCATGATGTCTTGCCGGCATCATTGAAAACTATTGACCGCTTCTCTCTTGCAGGAAACAAGCCTATGTTTATGTATACTTTGTCTTTTTGAATTTGGTGCTAATACTGTTATATGGAAATGGAATAGGTCTTTGGATTATGGACGCGGATATTCTCTAATGGACGACGGCTGGATTATGAATGACGGACTAGACGCTTGTAATTTAGTAATTTTGCTTACGTCGGTCCATACATCATGGCAAGACTGCTGAAGTAGCCATGAGTGAGAGCCATCACTACTCCACCGGCAATGAAGGCATAGTCATTGTTGATGAGAACAGCCAAGGTTCTTGTCTCAGATCGGTAATTACAGAGTAAAAAGAAAGGAATGAATATCACCCCTCTTAGAACTATAGGAATCCAGAGAAACGTCCCGCTCGGCTGTTAAAAAAAGAAAAAATTATCGTAATATATTAGTAGTCAGTGAAATGTAACTTCGATTACAATTAAATCAAACTTTCTCATGTTAAATGTTCCCCTTATTGCTTTCAAAATTCAACACATATAATTATTGATGAACACGTAATAAAAGAGCTGGCCACTATACTTTTTTTAAATAGTAGTGATAAATTCAATTTTTCATCCCTATGTGCAGGAGGTGTGATGAGAAATCAGGGTGGGGATGGGGAATATGCATAAGGCATTTACAAATATTTCTTTGAAAGTGAATTTGGATGAATTTTGAGGAGTACCACAAAATCCAAGTTGAACGTCATCTTCGAAACAGGATTTTTTTGATCGATTTTTCGGTTAGATTTTTCGAATTTTTTGTTTATGCGTTTTCCTTGCAAAAACTGCATGATAAATTAGTAAATAATAGTCTGATGTGAAATAAATTACATTTGACAAAATTTTCCTCGAAAAAAAAGCATGAACATTTTGAAGAAAAATGATATCACTTTTCTGGAAAATCCATCTTGAATTTACTCATGATCTTCTACTCGGGGGTTTAAACAAATAGGCTGAAAATGATCCCAATTATGATAAACTATTTTTCTTCGTTCCGGAGATAGGGATAAAGTTTGACAGAAAAAGGCTCTCCAAGGCCTAGTAGCGTTACTGATTTTCATAGGGAATGCCTCCCTGATTTGCCCAGTCACTTGCACAATTTTATTCACTGCGTAGATATGAATTCTTTCGGTCTAAATTTTTGCGCGGCAAATCTACTTGCGGAAACCTTCGCGGTGATCGTATGTAACAAAATGCTTGACGGTTGACCGCTTCCCTCATGTGGGAAACTATCTTGTTTTTCTTTTTAGTTAATTTTTATTTCATGCGCATTTGTAATTAGTGCTAACTGTCACACGAAATAGGTCTTTCGATTATTGACTCGGGTATTCTTTAATGGACACGACTGAATATTGAATGTCGGATCCGAGGCTTGCTATGGTACATCCAGTCGATAATATATATAATTTTCTCATATATCAGCTACCAAAATCAAAAGTTGTATCACACACGTTACATTGTGTCAAATATCAAGTGTAGTTTTCTTTTCTGTTTCGAAATTCATATGACAAGATATTGTAATGTGAGAAATAAATGATCATACTCCTGGTCATTCATCTGACCAAACCCATATGACACTCTCACATATCTAACGTTTGCCATGATGGAATCAAAGAAAGTGTTTATCCTGACTGGCACTATAATTAGAGAATATTTTGGCCTCAGCAGAGGTTATTTTATGGATCTCATGCAATTTATTTTTATTTATTTATTTTCAGGGATGACCAACGGGCCCAGAGGACCCATTTACAGGCTCCGTAAACTAAAATTAAATACTAAAGACTAAAGACTATATATACAAATATTAAGACAATAAATTAAGAAAAGAAAGAAAAACCCCCCACATAAATAATATACGTTTAGATTATAACATAAAATGCATAAGGATATATCACAGGCGATAGATAAATTCACAAAACATACAATATGATAGTACATGTAAAACTAAGACGTTATTATGAACAAGTTAAGAGATAACGGTGAAAGATCTATAGGAAATAACATAAAACACGTGTAGAATTAAGGATAAAAATCTATGTAAAGTTGACAAAATCATTAAGAGATAATTTAAAATTACTTATATAAAATAATACGCAATGAGCGCTTAAAAGATTGAACTGGAGCAAAAAGATCCAGATCTGTACTATCAGAACAGGAAAATAATTCATTAAAACTGTGCATGCATCTCTGGATAGGAGAAAATTTTAAGACATTTGCAGGGGCGTCGCTAGGGGGGGTCGTCAGGTGCGAACGACCCCCCCTTGGACGCGCCAAAAAAAAACAGAAGCAAAAAAACAAAACAAAACAAAAACAGAAAAAACGAAAATAAAAACAAAATAAAAAAAGCAAAAGGGAAAAGAGAGAAATACAAAATGCCGCCCACTTTTGATTTAGTGGGAAGGGGGAGGGGGGGCGAATATCTTTGGGCCCCCCACTTTTCAGCATCCCTAACTTACCATGTCCCAACATAAAAATTACAGATAGAGTGCCAGGACGTGTAGTGGTGTGTTATAGGCCCCCCTTATAGGCCTGTTTTGTTTGTGTCAAACCAGGAAGTCAAATTTGTTTCCGAGAAAACGCGTAAAACGCATCTCCGGCAACCGGAGACCCCGGAGCTTCCGGGGCCTAGGCGGCCCCTGGACCCTCGCCTGTCAGGTTATGCAAATCGCTCATTTTAGCTTTGTGTAAATGAATGGCTCTCATATTTGTTCTAATGTTCCATGAGTTTTTAATGTGTTAAATATAACTAAAAAGTCAAACGGATTCGCGGGCATAAAGTATGATTTTTTTCAATATCGATGAGTGCTTATAAATGCGAAACATACGTGAAAATAGAACCATAAATCGGCATATATTATGTTCGAATTTATTTCTGGGAAAACGCTTAGAACACATCTCTGGAGATCTGGAACTTCGGAACTTCCGGGGTCTAAGCGGCCCGTAAACCCTCGCCTGTTGGTCTGTGAGGATTTCCTTGTTTTATCTTTGCGTGAATGAATCGTATCGGTAGGCATATTGGTTTCCCTCCCAAGAACTAAAAGTCATCGTTTTGTATGTTTTAAATATAACTAGAACGTCAAATGGAAGCAGGCATGAGGTGCGATGTTTTCAATATCGATGCATGCTTATAATTGCGAAAAATCGTGAAAATAGAATCATAAATGTGCATGCAGTATGATCAGTTTTATTTCCGGGAAAACGTTCAGAACGCATCTCCGGCAATCTAGGACCCCGGAGCTTTCGGGGCCTAGGCGGCCCCTGGACCCCCGCCTGTTGGGTTGTCATAGTGGGCCCCCCACTTTCAATTACGTTCCGGCGACACTGGGTTAGCCTATACGAGGTATATCGGCCCAAAGCATTATTATTGTGTTTTCAAGATGACAAGAGAATAAAATATAATACTGATATTTGACAAATGATGTGTTAGTTTAATTGTTGGAAATCGCTCAGAATGCATCTCATGCCATCTGAGGTCCAAAAAGCTGTATAATATAACCCTAAATCTGCATACATTATGTTCAGATTTAATTCCGGGAAAACGCTTAGAACGCATCTCCGGCGATCTAGGACCCCGGAGCTTCCGGGGCATAGGCGGCCCCTGGACCCTCGCCTAAAGTGCTATGATAGTCGACCCCCCCTTGAAAAATCCTAGCGACGCCCATGATTTGTTCGATGCTTGCTATTCCTAAAATATGTAAAATTACGTAAAACCTTAGTTGGGGCATGAAAATTCAGTTTCGTTAAGATGGCTGGACAGTCATAAAAAGAGTTAGCACATTTGTGAAGAAAAATAAGATCCCAAAAAGTCCTTCTTTGATCGAGCTGAGGTAGGTTAAAAACATGACAATAGTGCGAATATTCCTCACGATCGTACGGCATGCCAGATTTAAAACATAAAAATTGTACAAATTTACGCTGGACACGCTCAACCATATAACAATTTCCCTTCTGCCATGGAGAGCACACAACAGAACAATATTCAAGATGTGGCCGTACATGTGCTTTATATAAAGAAATGAGGGATAGCGTGTCGGAAAAAGAAGAACAAGTGCGTTTTACAAATCCGAGCATTCTGAATGCTTTGCTAACAACGTGCGATATATGAGCCTTAAAATTTAAATTTCTAGTTAAAATAACACCGAGATCGGTCACTCGATCCTTTCGAACAAGAGCAGGTCCATTAATGTCATAATCATGATACACAAATGTTCTCTTGTTCGTGTAAGAAATGGCAAAACATTTGAGGATATTTAAAATTAATTTCCAATCTATACACCAATTATACACATTCGTCATATCCTCTTGTAATCGGACACAGTCATTAATACATGTAATGTGCTTGAAAATGTTGGCGTCATCAGCATACAATAAACAAGTGGAGTATCTTAAAACTAATGGTAGGTCATTAATAAAGATTACAAACATTAGAGGACCTAGCAGGGAGCCCTGGGGTACCCCTGAGGTGACATGCGCCCAGTCTGAGCACTCCCCATTAATGACAACTCTCTGATTTCTGTTGGCAAGATATGAGGACAACCAGTTTAATATTTTGTCTCTCATTTCATAACGTTCAAGTCTGTATATTAATAGTTTGTGACTAACTTTATCGAAGGCTTTTGTAAAGTCTGTGTATATGCAGTCCACTTGTCCCTGCTTATCGACAATTTCAATTTAGCGATATTCTTGGTAAAGGGAGGTGTTTGGGGGTGGGAGGTGTGGGCGGGAGAGAAATTGAAGAAGTTCCATTGCCGATAGAAGACCTGTCATAGTCGCATGGTCTTAATTCGATTTTGATGCCAACAGTGTCACACAACAAAGATATTTACATAATTGACTCGGACATCTAATGTGAAGTAGATGGTCAAACACAACACATTAAGTCCAAACATCAATCGTGTTTTCAGAAGTGTAGATCAATACTTTAGCTTAACCTTATCTGGCCTGGGCTTTTTGAGACCTGTTGTGGCCTGGGGGGGGGGGGGAGGGCCGAAATGACCCCCCTAATTATTTTTCTAACCCCTTTAGCTAGAAGGCTGAAACTTACCACATAATACTCTTGGGTCAAGCTCTACCACAAAATGTGAAAAAATCCAAGATGGTCGCTTTGATGACGTCACAGTGACGTCATTTTCAAAAACGAATTTTTTTGGTCGCTTTCTCGGTCCGATTTTTCGAATTTTTTATATATGAAATTTCTCCGCAAACACTGCATGATAAATTAGTAAATATTAATGTGATGTGAAATAAAATAGTTTTTGCCCACTTTTCATCGCGGAAAAGCAGAAATTTTGAAGAAATATGACAAAAACATCACTTTTCTGGTACCCCACGTGGCCGCCATCTTAAATTTTCCCAAGGTCCTCTGCTCGCGAAGTTACGCAAATAGGCTCAAAATTACCCCAATATGATAAGCGCAAAAGTCACGGAGTTTCAGCTCTCCATTTTTTTTCGTTTCGGAGATAGACCAGAAAGTTTGATACGGGGGTCCATTTTGCTCCCCCTCCCCCCAGGCCAAGTAGGGTTAAAATCCATTTAGCATTCATGCACCAACTTTTTGGAGTCGCCTGAGAGTGTGGCTCATTTCGGCAGTTACTGAATATAGGACTGTGATTTGAGATGATATGGTGCGGTTTTGAAAAAGGTGGAACTATCATTGATACTACTGTCTGGTTCAATTTAAGTAATGTAAAGAGTCACCGTTTCAATGAATCTTTTTCTTTTTCAATTAAGTCGTGATATGCTATGCAGATGATATGCCGACTGATATGATAGCCCAATCTGGGAAAGAACTGTTCAGTGGAAGAAATTAATAATGAAAATAAACTGCATTCTAGGTATTGAACATTTCAGCTATGATCCAATTTATTATTTTCAGAAGCAACAATCGCCAGAATAGTCAGATAAATTGACGACAGAAATCGCATAATGACCATGGCTGTGTAACAGGTCTGTATGACATGTAAAACATCAGAAAACAGGTGTTCGTTGTCTCCGTACAATTAGCAAACTGTGCGTTGTTTCTGTGTACAGCACAGCTCTGACCGATTAAGGAATTTATTTCCTGGTGGTAATTTTGTTGTTATATCGTGTTTATTAGTTTGTGTCAAGATGGAATATTTTCTAATAGATCAGTGGAGCTGTTTCGATATAAGGGTATAACGTCAATGCCATATGAAACATTATTTTAGCATTAAAAGATCAACTGTCGCGTTTGACATCCCCTTTGGCAGCTCTGGACTATTTTTTTCAGATGTCATAATCATAATATCACGAAAGTCAATGGGTTTAATGATGCTGCTCTTAGTATGTTTGGTGGGAATATCAACATAGGATTGTTGGTTCTCGGGGTAATCCCCCATCCATTCTTTTTCAAGATGCTAATCATTACACAGAAATTCTGTTGTATCAGGTTTGGATGCGGAACGATTGCACAGCGCATTATTGTGACGGTGGTTGTTCACCAAGTTGATGCATGTAAATCAACGCCTTGTGTGTTGCGCACTCCAAAAGACGCTGAACACTGTATCTGGCCTGAAGAAAGTGCGTGGGTTGGCCCGGCGGACTCTCAACAGAAGGCAAATTGAAGCTGAAACTGCCTATTTACATAACTTATCCGAGAAGAGGATCATGGGTAAATTCGAAATGGCGGTCATTTGGGGTACCAGACTTCTTATTTACATATTTTGTCTTCAAAAGTTTACGTTGTCTTACAAATGACCATATCATGGTGATGTCGACTCAGACGCTGTGGTTGTTGTGAGGCTGATCTGCCCGGAAGGTAGCTAGCGATCAAGGAAATTGGTGATCAATCTAACTGTCCCAAGGCCAATATGTAGCGATTCTAATTCTCACCACACAAAGCCCGGATCAGGTCTTGAGAGAGAGAGAGAGAATTAAGTTTTAATGTCGCGTTCAGCAATATTTCAGCTATATAGCGACGATCAAACAAAATTCTAAGTATTCATGTCACTAACTTAGTAATGCAACTTACGTAACAAACCAATTTCTCTCAAATAACCCAAGATGCAATCCTCTTTCACCCGACTAAAAAGATCTTCCAAAGTAGTCGCTCGATAAAAAGCATCTCGTACAATCTTAAAATCTATGCATTCGATAAGAATATGTTTCACCGTGAGATCATCATGGTATGGGACACACCTTGGGACTGGCTCTTTTTTTAGTACATGTTCGTGAGTTAATCGTGTATGACGATTCTACATCGCCTCATCATGGTTTGATCGAAACGTTTCTGGCTGTTCAGATGAATATAGCCTAGAGTTCAAATCAGTCTTACTCATACTTCTGAAAAAAAATATATTAACGAATTTTATCCCACCTCGGGATCAAAATTTACAACAAACAAACATTACTGTGCTTTTCTTCAGTACTACATCGATTCTTTCTCCAGGCGAGATTATTATGGCGAATATATCTTGCTCCGGTAAAAGTATAGCCCTCAAAATGTTATCATGAGTGGCAGCGTTACACCTGATAGTATGGAGACACCTCCAAGATGGCAAATCTCATCTGCATCAGACAATCAATGCGGGGTAATCGCTATCAATATTAATAGCCTCTAATCTGTTTATCACTGTAATTTCGCTACTTGATTTCTCCAGTTTTATGAGCACAACCATTTATCTCTGGAAAACTATCCATCATTGAAGATCAAAATTTGGCATGGTTGTTCTGATCGAGGTAAGGAAATAAGCGACGTTTCAGTTTCCAAAGTATTTACAGGTTGCTCACATAAAATTGTTCAAAGTGTGACCATCGCATTTTATGCAACTTTGTTCAATTGAAAAACCTATATACATCAAACTCCAAACTCAAAGATATCTGGGTCAAATTTGGGGAAAAATGAGCTACAGATATACTGTTGAAGGGTTGTTCTACTCGGCAAAATTATCAATTGAATGAAAAATTGAAGAATACACGCGTGAAAACACAGGATAATTTTATTTCCAAAAATGCATTTAAATTGGGATAACTTTATATCTATCGATCTCACAACCGATATAGTCACAAATATATAATCTCAGAGAAAATAAACATTCCAATTATATATATATATATTGATCTAGTTCATAGTTCTCATAAATATGACCCCAAATATAAGTGTGTTATTTGCTCCGTGTTATTGCAAAACACACCAAGGAAACGTACAATCTTGTAGAAGTCCACTGAGGTAGGATACAAGGACTAAAGACAGTTTTGAAGAAAGAGTCATTGCCTTGTGTTTTTTACATAACAACGTACAGAACATTGACGAGGCACATTTAGGGATTTGACAATGTCTTTCACGTTCTATGAGCACTGAATTCAATTGAAAAAGATAATCCATTCCACATTCATGTTATCAGATTGAAAAAAGCTGCACATGGTAATTGTTTCGAGCGACTAACGCAAATGCCAATTATTCTTTGCCGTTAGGGTAATCATTTGAACTTTGGGAGAATAGCTCCAATTCAGTTTTCCAATACAAGATTGAGGTACAAGATGCAGAAGTGTATTCGAATAGAAAATTACTCACGTTTTCCTATATTCAATGAAGAAAACATTCGCGGTTATATACATAAAGCGCTCATCAAGGTTGGCACTCTAGACCTTGCGGCCTCGACAGAGGAAATCGTCCCATACCATTTTTAGCGAATCAATATTTTTGATAAACTTTCGCAATCTGTTTTTGCTCATTCATCATTTTGCCAATCAGTAGTGAAAAACATTTGAGCACTTTCAATGTTAATGTAATAATCAAACGTTAAGGATACCTGTCCCCTTAGAGGCAGTTTTTTTGCACTCCCGTCACAATTTGTCATCTGTATCAATAAATATGCAAGATAACCATAATAAACTATATATTTTATGAAAGCGTACATCGTAGGGATTCCAACTATATGATTTGTATAACAGACGCTGCTATTGTGTAGAAAATATTCCAATTTAAAAAAATTGAAATGAAAACAATAGCGTCCATTTTTCAATTGAAATTTCATGAAAACTGTTGGTCTTCTTTCAACTTTGATGGTATACCTTGATAGAAGACAATTCGAACTAGTAAACACTATCTCATTTATTTTTTATTTTTGCCTAGTTTTGTTTTTACAGCTTATCCTACAAAGTAGGCTACAGATCGAAAATTGTCCGGTAATGAGTGAGTGAGTCAGTCAGTCCATCCGAATCCTTTCGCCGGCAAAATAAGGAGAACCGTTGACATTAGAACCTTGATTTTTGGCATGAGTGAGTGAGTGAATAGGGTTTAACGTCGCTTTCAACATTTTTTCAGCTATATCACGACGGGGAAGGGAAGGGAGGGGAGGGGGAGAGGCAGGGGAACCTACTTGTAACAGAGCAGATCTAATGCTGCCATTTTATAGTGCTGTCCCACTGAAATATCATGCCGTTTTTGGCATGAACGTGCATTAGGGCATTGTTACCAGCCAGTTCTGAGCTGACCGAATTCTGATGAAAATTTGATTTATAATTATTTTTTATTTTTTATTGATGGCTCAGCCAGTACACTGTCATGCCCATCGGGAACCCTTGGCTGTATGTTTCACTGTATATATAACACAGTACAAAACCTGGTGGGATATGCCATCCGTAATTGTTTTGAGAGCTAGAGGTCCCAGCAGTGTAGCTGGGTCGCCCCCAATAGGCCTATAAACAGATCAGAACTAACAGTCTGATAGGCTTGGGATTCGAGAATGCAGTTAATACTGCCATGGTGTAATAATTAAATTGTTCTTAGAGGTCAGAGCAGGGGAGACAAAAATAAACAGATCTGTCTGGGAGTTAAAAAAAATATCAGAAAAGATGGTACCGGTATTACATTAAACCATCCACAGTGCAGATTCTATGAGTTCACATGTTGACGTCTTTATTAATTTATTACCGTTCCAGGGGACATTTGAACAGCTGCCGTTAACTTGAGACACACACTTTTGCTATATACACAGCTGCTACATTATGGGAAACGAAATTAAACAGATATGTAAACAGTATTAAGAGGCTGTATTTAAGATGCTAAGTACAATCCTCAAATTCTACATTCATCAGATTGCCGATACCCAAAATGTGTTGTCTGATATATCTAGATAACAACGTGATGTAGAGATGCTATTTATTCGTCTTTGTACCGGTCATGCTCAGGAGAATGACATCGAATCATTATTATCTTGTGCCGAGAAGGTGTTGGTCTTGAGTTGAATTACCGTAAACTACATAAATGCTACCTTTCTACTATAGGACTATATATAAGAATTGGTTGTATTGTTGGGAAAATAATGCGATTCAAAAAGTTGTTTTGGTCCTGGACAAGGGCACTGGAAACAATTAACCCTATCTGGCCTGGGCGATTTGGGGTGTATCGCAGCCTGGGTGGGGGAGGCGGAAAGTGCCCCCTATATATTTTCGCTATCGGTAAGGCTAGAGGGCTGAAACTTACCACACTATACCTTCGGGTCAAGCTCTACCAGAAAATGTAAAAAAATCCAAGATGGCCGCCATGATCACGTCACTGTGACGTCATTTTCAAAAAGAGCATTTTTGGACGATTTTTGGTCAAAATCGTCGATTTTTTTTATTTTTGTTTTTTCTTTGCAAAAACTGCATGATAAATTAGTAAATAATAATCTGATATGAAATAAAATAAGTTTTACCCACTTTTTCGTAGATAAAAACAAAAATTTTGAAGAAATATGATGAAAGCATAACTTTTTCTGGTACCCCACATGGCCGCCATTTTGAATTTACTCATGATCCTCTGCTCGTGGGGTTATGCAAATAGGCTCAAAATGACCCCAATACGATACCCTATAATGTCACGAATGTTTCAGCTCTCCATTTGTTGGCGTTTCGGAGATATCGCAGAAAGTTTGGTAGGAGGGCATTTTGGCCCCCCTCCCCCAGGCCTGGTAGGGTTAATGGGGGAAGGGAGGGAGGGGGAACAAATCAGGGGGTGTTTTTCGGTGATGCTAAGACATATGTTTCAGAAAAATGCATCGAATCGCGTTGAATCAACTTGCTGAATTTTTGCGTAATTTTTGAAGAAATATGGCGAAAACATCACTTTTCTGGTACCCCCACATGGCCGCCATTTTGAATTTACCCATGATCCTTTGCTCGGGGGGTCATGCAAATAGGCTCAAAATGACCCCAATATGATAATCGAAAAAGTCACAGAGTTTCAGCTCTCGATTTTTTGTCGTTCCGGAGATACAAGCAAAAAACCAAGAGGGGGGCGGAAAGTGCCCCCCCCCCGGCCAGGTAGGGTTAAAGAGATGTAAATGTATTTCCACACGTAAAGCCTGAAATCTACTGAACTTTTTATTATTCATTCTGTTTCCTTTATTTAAAAATTTGTAAAATTAAATCGGCGATCGTTATTTTTTTTTGGAATGGAGGCGTATTAGGAGACTGTTACCAACAAGTTCTGAGCTGACCTACTTTTGATGAAAATTTCTGGTGATTTTTGATGAAAATCAACTGGTGATTCTGACTTGGGCAGTGCCCATCTTAATATAGGCAGGATTTCAACTGGGGGTGGGATTTCCAAGAGTTCAGTTCGCGTCGGAGTCCTAATGCTTACACTACTTCGTAGGTCCTGTGACGTTAGTCACACTGCTCATGTTTTACTAAAATAATTTGGAAAAAAACGTACTATTTTACGGTCGTTTGTCTTAAAAGTTGAATAATTAAAAAACTTACCCAAACTTACAAAAAATGAGATAATGTTTTACTAGATCACCTTACAAGTAACAAGCATGCCAAATTTCAAAAGCGTAGCATGGATACTTTCGAGAAATAAACGTTTAAATCTCCGATTTTGTACAAAAATGAAAAGCTAGAAATCAGCCAAAATGTGTCCAGCTATACATCTGATGAATTAATCCAAAGGTTTTGCTTGAATTCTATTGTCAAATACATTTTTAATCTGTCTCATGGGACCTACTAGAATTCCTGTTTATTCTGGATAACTATGACACTAAGTTTTTTTCATCAAGGCCAATTTAAACTTAAAAAACGGGCGGGTGTGTGAGTGAAGTGTCACTGTTATAATTAGAAACAAAAATACGGATGTTTGCATAGTTTTGATCAGAAGGGGATAGATTAATGCAAATAAGTAGGACTAATAGATAATTAGCTTACCATAATACTGCGGAAATGAGTATGGAAAGGGAAATTTAACAGACAAAAATAATAGTAGCCAATTACAAGCGTGTGGTCCGTCATTCATAATTCAGCCGTCGTCCATTAAAGAATATCCGCGTCCATAATCCAAATTACAAGCGTCTAGTCCGTCATTCATAATCCAGCCGTCGTCCACCAGAGAATATCCGCGTCCATAATCCAAAGACCTATTCCATTTCCATATAACAGTATTAGCACCAAATTCAAAAAGACAAAAGTATACATAAACATACATGTAGGCTTGTTTCCAGCAAGAGAGAAGCGGTCAACAATTTTCAATGATGCCGGCAAGACATCATGATGTTCCAAAATATCAAATCCGTATCGCTGATCAGTATTCTTAATCCATAATATTCGTTATAGAGTCGTCATCTAAAAATGATGTACCTCAGTCACGCTTTGATTGTGACTGTTCATATGAGTACCATGAGGATCTTGAAGTACATGGGCTCATACGGCCCCTAGCCCCGGGTTAAGCGGAATTAGACACAAGTTACGAAACGTAGCGCCATAGATCTTGCACGCTATGTTCGTATTTTGCTATCATAAAGTCGGCGAGAGAGAATGCCCGCTTCATTTTTATAGAGATATAGATCTAAATATGATGTGCCTGTAGGGCTATCTGTAGTTTCCTTCAAATCCAGTGAAGGTGGATATATCCTTCACTGCGTCATTTATATAGCGATTATCCACAGCGAGAAGATCGTCTATATAGCGTTTGGTGAATGAGAAGGAAAAGGCTTTGAATGGATCGGTTTTTGAAAGCGCCTGCATATAGTCATATTCATAAGAGAACAGATACAGGTCAGCCAACATGGGTGCACAATTAGTACCCATTGAAATACCTAAATGCTGCTGATATATTGTGTCGCCAAATTTCACATAGATATTTTTAATGAGAATTTCAAGCAACTCTATAAAAAAAGAAACATCCCATGCATGATACCTCTTGTGTGCTAAGGCAATCTGTTTAATTGTTCCAGTGCCTCGGAAACTAAATTTTTAAACCCAATATTAAAACACTTCTATTTATAATTTTGATTTCATTTTTTCACCAAATGTTAGAGGAAATAGTGAATAGTTGAATGAAGAAATAAAAAAATGACAAATTTTGACCCTCTAAAGGGGACAGCTATCCTTGATAGAACATGTAGAAATCTATGCCAATTTGGATTGTTAACCGAATGAAGAAGTCTCGAATAATTTGAAAGTCGTCTCGCTCATGGTTTGATGAGGATAAAATGACGATGGTATGGTTGACCTGTATGTCGATCTGAATCAACCAAATGAAATATAGCATTAGCATGTCGTCTTTGATGCGTACGGTTAACGATAATATTTGTCTAACAAGAAGAAATCAGCAGGCATTCTGCGTTTTATGGTCGTCTTCGCTATTTGCTCAATATTGCCTGTAATAGGTATGTAGATCGTTAAGGGAATTTTTATTTCGATGTTACGTAATGCATTATATCGTGTTGCAATATCCATATTCAACATATGTATTTGCACGGTGCCTCTCATTCTGTGTAACCTAGCTCTAAGATAACCGTATCTCATACTTTAAGGGGGTCCGTTACATTTCAGATTGATGATGAAGCCCCTAAATGCCTAAAAAAATTACCATTTCCTTCATATAATATAATTGCGTAGGAATGAGAAAATCCAAGAAATAACATGGATTTCAACGGAATTTTAGAGTGGTCAAAAAATGTGGTTTATATTTTAGAAAAATGCCCATGGTGAACATTCAGATTCTTTGCTTATATTTTTACAGCATGTATCACTGATTGAAATTATCAAAAATGGCTATTCGCTGTACCGATTTCTGGCAATAGAGATAAGAGCCAATATCGCATGTCACATGTAATAGATAGGGGAAAACCTCAAATACCAAGTGTAGGTAGTCTGAAAACTAAGTGTAAATGTGAGATTTTTCTCACTAGGTGCAATTGTAGCTGTTTTAAGAGGATTTATGGATATACTTAATTTAATACTCATTCGCAATGGAAATGAATGCTCAGTTGTCTATAAACGCCAGTTTTCTGAAATATATCTGGTGACTTGTGCCAAGCGAAAGGTAAGGAAATCCCCTAAACACTGTTTAGGAGGTGTTTTGGAGGAAAAATCGAGGATAACAACTGTGAAATAGTGGACATATTGAGACTAACTACTGACACACAAACTAAATTGGAGAGATATGTAAGAGATGAGAAAAGTTGATGCCTGGCGGCTGAAAAATAACCATATGTTGAGTCCGCAGGAAAGATTCTCTCGGTACCTCACATTCTGACTATAGAACACAGAAGATTCTCGGACGTAGCCTTAGTACCCCAGCCGCGCTTTTATTCCAGATGCTCAATGTGGAGACTATGAATTAATCCCGCAGCCCCTAGCACTGGCTTAAGCTGAACCAGATACACTAGCTCGGGAGTTGTGATGACAGATCAGCTCAACTACCTAACTCATCTGATGTTAATGGATGAGCATCGAGGGCGTCTGATGGAGTAAACGCCACAACATGGGGTAAACATGGTAAATGCAAGAATACCCAGAAAACGTAACCTCCAATGCCCGACCTAACCTTAACGCCTTACTAAAGTGCAGACGATCAAAAGAATGAGAATTATCGATCGGACTCCCACATTGAACAAAATGGTTCTCAACATTGAAACTCTGCCAAGTTACCAAAACACATACAAGAAAACATTCCTTGCTGAAACAATAATACTGAAGACGGAGAAGAGGACTATCAAAAAAACGGACAGACTATCTTCTCAGGACAAATTATAATCGGTTTCTCGGAGTACGGACCATTTATTTGTTGGCGGTAAAGCGCTAAATCATATTTTAGAATTTTTTTAGAATGTGGTGGAAAAAGCTCTGGTTTCAATCTTCACATATGCAGGTTATATATTCACCCCTATTTACTCCACCGCTCACTTGGCTATTATTATACGGCATGAAATAAGGGTTGTAAATAAAATTGCGTGCAACCCATTTTTGATCTCCTTGCTGCTCGCGGATGCTTTCTCATGAGACGCCAGAGTATACATAACTCTGTGAACAAGGTGTGGTGATAAACTGCCAAACCCCTCGTCCCCTTAAACTAATGATACTGGTGACTTTTGTAAAAACTCACCGTTTAGGTGCCCCAGATGTATTTCCGCTACTGGTGACAAATGAATAAATCACCGATTTTATCTGAGCGGGCAGTCTTTGATGTCAAGGGTCGAGGTGCAGGTATAGGTAAATATTCGCGCAGAGGGACGGGTCTTTCGCGTATCGGGATTATCGGTGACGCGCAGACGATACCGGTCTCAACTGTTCATATCTGCTGTTAATCACCAAATATGAGCGGAAATCAGCACGGAGGGTCCGAAAGTACAGGTACTTTGAAGATCCGATCTCCTTTGCTGAATAAGCTGTTCTAGAACGAAACTGGTTCATATTAACTTGGACTAAGATCGAAAACTTGAGGTGAAGTACGGTATGGCCAACTGAATATTTACAACACCAGCGACGTTTACAAATTGGTAGAATGGGGATAGTTTATATCTGCCTGTTTGGCTTGTGCGCCTCGAGATAAACCTAAAGACGACATACCTAAAATCTGGCTTAACTTCCCTTACGTTGGTCCTCAGGGAGAACGAATAGTCAAACGATATTTAAAGTGAACGTAAAGGCTGAGGCAACATGCACTCTGTGGGAAAGAGCTACATTGAAATACTGAAATAGCAGCAACAAATATTTTTGGGGATTTTTTTGCACCGAGTACGAACGAAATTATCTCCGTTGTATTATTGTTCCCCGGCTGCCGCCATGCTGGCTATCTCACTCAGAGCAGTGACGTTGTATCACCTCGGAGCTCTTTACTTCGTGGAGTTAGAAAGCGCAGAAAGCATGTAAACATAGCGATGCACGAGGAGGCTAGCCTGACTTCAAGTTCTGACGAAGAGACAAATGAAGGTTTACAGGGTTACCAGTTTGAACCAAAACGCTCCGATGTCGACGAAAGTAGTGAGTAGTTCATCGAACGTTTCAGGTCAGTAAACACTTGCTGGAGACACGCAACACAATCAAAACACGCTTGAAACAGCCGAGCTCTCCACCACCGCAATTACAATTCGTGCTACAGCGATGCCAAAACAAAGTGATACTACGTCACAGGAAAATATCACGTGCTCCGTACAAGCGTTTTCATTGGCGCAAGGCTAATCAATAAACTGATATGGCCGACTCCAGTCGCTCGCTGCATCAGTCAATAATTCCCGTGTTTGGAAAATTTTTTTTGGAAGGGAAAAAATCACAAAAAATATTTGTTGCTGCCAAATGATACTTTTAATATAGTTCTTCCACACAGTGCGTGTGTTGTCGCAGCCTTTACGTTCACTTTAAGCAAAATTCGCAGACTTCTCACAAAGCCAGTGAAGATCATTGTTCATTGGAGAACCACTAAAGTCAGTGCAATTATCAACATTAAAGACAAGACTCCGCATGAATTTAGAAGTGATATTGTGTACCAATTTACCTGTCCTGGTTGTAATTCTAGTTACATCGGAAGAACTGAGCGTTGTCTTGAAACACGACTAAAGGAACATAGTAAAGGCAACAGCGAAATCCATCATTTGTTCAGTTGTGAGCACTTCCAACATATTAAAGACCTACTTGATTTACCTAATAGATTAGAAGGTATTCCATATTGCCCATTGTCCTCAGTCTTATTGTCTAACACTAAAGTTATCGACTCCGCGGATCACTGGAATGTCTTGTTATTTAAGGAAGCCCTAGCTATTCGGCGCTCAAATCCTAAACTTAACAGTGGTGTAAAAGCTTCGAAAGAGCTACAGTTATTCAGGTAGACTACTGTTTATTATTTTGGTATTTTGTTTCCAGTTTCAATTTTTATATATTTTATTCCATCAATCACTGTTTAGATAAGATAATTCAACTATCCAGCATTTCTGTGGTGTGTGTATTTCTTGTCTTGTTAATTAATAGCCTAATATAGTTCGCCCATATAGTTCAGCATTTCCCGTTCTGTAACTATCCAATTCTCCATATCTTATTTCCGATTTCAATCTTAGGTACCTTTGTTACGTTTCTCTAATCAACTTAATACATTTTTTCTAATCTCTGTTTCACTTGTGTTTATTCCCCTGATTGACATTTCTGCTGCCACCCTATACACATTCACACACCTCAATAAATCACCACCCGTATCTATTATCCTTATCAAACTATTGCCATTTCGATTGTGTATTGTCAGGCCTATGTGGTGTGTGTATTCTTTGTCATGTCTATTTGCCACTCATGTTTACCTTAATTGTTATGTTCACATATTATCTGATTGGCTATTGCCCTCTAATTTTGTGTATCGAACCATTTCAGTTTTTGTTAGTCGTTTTGTATATAAGAGCCTGTAACTGCTGTTAGATCACATCCTGAAGATGACAAATAAAATTTTGTCGAAATATTGAGACTGTCACCATGCGTTTATTAAGTTTATTCGGAGTTACTTTGCTTCTGCATTATGCCAAGCTTATCAGTGGATCAACACGATTATATCTGCCCAATGGCAGATTTCGGCGTATTGGTAAGGGCTGATGAGGCGGGCAGAGAGGGTGTGGGGGAACGTTACCCTGACGCTTTCCATCGAGCCATTGAGCCATTCTGATTTTTTTTATCACGCTGAGGTTAGGTTCATCTTAAGCCTATTATCATAGTCCTAGGCAATTACATATTGTTCAGAATTTTTGTTTTTCCAAAGCGAAGTCGTAGTTTGATGTCTAAAGGTGATTCGTTGTCTATAATTATCGCAAAAACACACGAGCGCAGTTATAAAAACAAAAATGGATTAAGTATATGTGTCATAATTAATGATTGATTAGAGGGATTTTTATCACTCTCCAAAAAATGTTGAGTGAAATTTCATTCAAGTAAGAGTGGAAATTGATCCCACTCAGTACTCATGTGAGATTGTCACTCAACTTGAGTTACTTTTCTCTCAACTTGAGTTAAATGCACTCAACTTGTGTGACATTCACTCAAGCATAAGAGTGGAAATTGATCCCACTCAAATTGAGTGAACTTGAGTGGTTTTAAGTTGAGTGAAAAATAACTCCAGTTTGGATGAACAGGTAATTTCACTCAAACATGAGTGGAACAGTTCACTCAAGTTTTTTTAGAGAGTATGAGAGGCCTTTCTGAATTCAGAAAAAACCCCATTGTGATTAAAAACTACCCTGATTATCAAATGGTAAAAGTTTTGAAACTTTTGAACTGGTGATAACTAACATAATTTTATACATATAAACTATATTTTCCGACTATTCTAAGAAAGTGTTATTATGCTTAGAATAGTATAATCTGTCAAATATTACATGGAAATCATGAATTCCACGGAAAAGCGAACATCGCTAAAACCAGCCTTTTTTCGCATAAAATTCACTCCACATTCTTTCGTAGACCATATATTAGCATGTTTTGTTTTACTATTCGCTTCCTATAATCTCCGGGGGCACGTCAATTTCAGAGAAGATGTGTTTTAATCGCGAAATATTTTTCCCGCAATTTTTGAACCTGAAGAACTCGAGGAAGAAAAGTTGCATTTTACTGAAAACTATATTATTTCAAACATCTGTAGAAAAGATATGCATGTGACGTGAACTGTATACCTTTGTAAAAATAAGAGTTCAGAGTTTGAATTTTATAAGTAGAAGTGATAAATTCACCCTAGGAATATTTTTTTGGAAAAAATGTGTAATTAATAAAGCTCTTTCACCGAGAAGATTTAACCCTATGTGGCCTGGGCGATTTGGCGTGTATCGCAGCCTGGGGAGGGCGGAAAGTCCCCCACCCCCTATTTATTTTCGCTATCGCTAAGGCTAGAGGGCTGAAACTTACCACACTATATCAGTGGGTAAAGCTCTACAAGAAAATGCTACACCATTCAAGATGGCCGCCATAATGACGTCACTGTGACGTCATTTTCAAAAAGAGCATTTTGGACCATTTTTTGGTCAGAATTTTCGAATTTTTATTTTTGCTATTTCTCCGCAAAAACTGCATGATAAATTAGTAAATAATAATTTAATATGAAATAAAATAGATGTTACCCACTTTTCCATACAGAAAGGAAAAATTTTGAAGAAATATGACGAAAAAATAACTTTTCTGCTACTCCACCTGACCGCCATTTTGAATTTACCCATGATCCTCTGCTCGGGGGGTCATGCAAGTAGGCTCAAAATGACCCCAATATGATAATCGGAAAAGTCACGAAGTTTCAGCTCTCAATTTTTCGTCGTTCTCGAGATAGGAGGTGATTCCGTCACAGACTAGATTTAACCCCTGTGATGATCCAATCGCGTTTTTCTCGCGAGGAAAAGCAAATATCATCCTTGGGTACTGTATGTTGGTAAGAGATGTCATATAAAAATAATCATATTGAAACAGAGCAGCAACAAAATAGACAAGCAACACTAGTCAATAGTCATGTCTGTTTCAGGTGATTCCGCCACGAACATTTCGAGGCATGATTTACTGATCCGTAAACAGATGTCATATAGAACAGCAAACTAAACATAAATCTACATTTGTATGACCACGGAATTTCCGAGTACATTTCTTTGAATAAAAAAAAGTCTTCCCAACGGTGATTCCTTCGACGGTGGAATTCATCAAATATGCCAGCTGTTCAAAATATCCTGAGATAAAGGATACGGCAAAGTGAAATTATACGAACCAGTAGCTTATCAGCTGAAGTTACGGATCACTGCACACACAGGCTCCTCTTTATCCTCTCAAAAATGTGCAAAAGTCGAATTAGTTGTAACAGTTGTAATGCAATATGTAAAATGCATAGATCACTGGCGCCCGGAGTCCGACAAGCTTGTTGCTTGTTAAATCTGGCCATTGGAGAGATATGTAAGAGGCGGCTGAAAAGCAACCAAATGATGAGTCCACAGGAAAGATTCTCTCAGTACTTCATATTCAGACTCGGAGGATTCTCGGACGTAGCCTTAGTATCTATATTTATTATATAGTATTGCTGATGCTCATGTGGAGACTATGAAGTAACCTCGCGGCCCCTAGCACTGGCTACAGCTGAACTAGATACGCTAGATCAAATAACTAACTCATCTGATGTTAATGGATGAGCATCGTGGGCGTCTGATGGAGTAAACGCCTCAACATGGGGTAAACATAATAAATGCAAGAATACCCAGAAAAACTAACTTACAATGCCCGACCTAACCTTAACGCCTTACTAAAGTACGGACGATCAAAAGAATGAGAATTATCGATCGGACTCCCACATCGGACAAAATGGTTATCAAAACACATAGAAGAAAACATTCCTTGCTGAAACAATATTAAGGAAGACGGAGAAGAGGAGGAATTATCTTCTCAGGACAAATTATAGCGTTTTGCAAACATCGACAAAGACTTATAAAGAAACTTGATTGATGTTATCGAACTAAAAAGTTCAGAAGGTAATCGGTTTCGCGAAGTTTATGTACAGACCATTTATTTGTTGGCGTTAAAGCGATAAATCATTTTTTATATATATTTTTTAGAATGTGGTGGAAAAGCTCTGGCTCCAATCTTAACATATGCAGGTCATATATTTACCCCTATTTACTCCACCGCTCACTTGGCAATTATTATAAAATTGCGGGCAACCCATTTTTAATCTCCTTGTTGGCGGACGCTTTCTCAGGAGACACCAGAGTATACATAAATGATAGACAGTTTGGTGGTGATACCGACATATGAATGTCCATCTGGTTGAAAAAAATAACGGTTCAATCCAAGATTCTGATCAACCATATTTGGGGAGTCATCTTCTCTCCAGTTTGTCTGCTTGAAGGGGTAGAATATCCCGTATAATGGGCTTATCTAAGCCTTGACAGAAACCTTCATCAATATTTTTTTATGAAAAAGAACCTGTTTCATATTTATTTTTGCTACTTCGGTGTCTTTGATGTCCGCTGTTCAAATTGAACCCATTTAATCTGACCTGGGGCTTTACAAGATCAAACATGACACGTTCCTCTGCAATGGGCTGAGTGAATACCAAGAAGATAGTACCCGCTTTAAAATTATGTAAGTCCCGGAGAAATAAAGTCTGTGCCAGCTTTTGATGGGTTTGTAGTGACGACACATTGACTAACAGCCGTAACTGCTGTGAACCAGCAATTTTAAGTTATTGACCTAAACGGGCCTTGAAATAACATTTGATTTTCGCCTTATTACTTTTTCGCTCATATTGCAAACATTATTAACAGGAAATTAGGACAAGTTAGAGATTTTATATCTTCATCCTATCTAGCCTTGGCTTTTGAGACCTGCCCAGGCCTGGGGGGAGGGGGGGGCTTTTGGGTCCCCTAATTATTTTTCTTATTCCTTGAGCTAGGGGTTGAAACGTACGACGTCGGGCATTACAGGTTAGTTTTCCTGGGTATTCTTGCATTTACCAGTTTTACCCCATGTTGAGGCGTTTACTCCATCAGACCTCCACGATGCTCATCCATTAACATCAGATGAGTTGTTTGAGCTGACCTGTCATCACAGCATCCGAGCTAGCGTATCTAATTCCGCTTAAGCCGGTGTTAGGGGACGTGTGGATACTTCAATGTCTTCATATGAACAGATGCAATAAAAGCGCGGCTGAGATACTAAGGCTACATCCGAGAATCCACCGAATTCTCGGGTCTGAATGTTAGGCGTCGATGAATGCTTTCCTGTAGAATCATATGGTTGCTTTTAGTCGTCAGACGTCGTCAATTTTTCCCACCTCTTGCATATCGCTCCAATTTACCACACTATACCCTTGAGTCAAGCTCTACCTGGAAATGTAAAAAAAAAACGAAAACGGACGCTTTGAAGACGTCACATTCTCGTCATTTTTTAAAAAAACAACTTTTGGTCGATTTTTCGAATTTTTTATTTATGCACTTTCTCCGCAAAAACTGTATAACAAAGTAGTAAATGTTAATCTGATGTGAAATAAAATAGTTTGTTTTCGTCATGACGAAAACATCACTTTCTGGTCCTCCATGTATCCGCCATCTTGAATTTACCCATGATCCTCTGCTCGGGGGGTTATGCAATTAGGTTCAAAATAACCCCAATATGATACACTACAAAGTCGCGGTGTGTTCTGAACATAGCGCAGAAAGTTTTGTAGTGGGGCCATAATGGACTGGTAGGCGAAGGAAATTGATTATGAATAATTTTTGCTTCAGACGGACCTGGAACGACTTAGTGTTACTATAGGAATGATCAGGAATCAGAAAACTGATGTCTTGTCAGCATCATGTGGACTGTTGGCCAAAGGATATGTTATGTTTACACGAGAAGAACTCCTTTGTGTCTGACAGTGATAAAACAGTTTTCCCTATCCGAAACAGGCAAAGTCATATTTTTCTTACATCATACATACTGAAATATCAGCCTGAAAGAAAGTATCATTGTCATGCATAAAAACGGATATATGCTCCCTGGCCTATTTTGCTACATTTGAGGCATGTATAGGGAGGAGTGTCTGTTGTAACAAAAATATGACACCGCAATCAAAAATCAAAATAATTCCTTCAAATAATCAAAATTCCAAAGTTGTGCGAAAATATTATATTTATAGTTTGATATCTCATATTTTTATCACGAGAGAAAATCCTCCATAAAAATGCATAAAACGTACCAAAATAGGTCCAGGGTCACATTTTGATCAACCATATATCCAGTTTAATTTTTTCGTGGCTGATATTTTAGTATGTATATGTATACTCCAAGAAAAATATGATTTTGAAGGTTTTGGATTCAAGAATCTTTTTTCACATTTCCTCCCTCTTGCAGGAACATAGACCGTATTTACATCAATATTTTAAATTTGTGCTTATTTGTATTTTGACGCTAATAATGGCGTGCGGATCAGGTTGTTCGCTTATAGAACTGAATATTAATTTGACAGAGACAAAACACTGAATTATCGTTTTTATTCATGAAATAAATAAATGTGATTTGTTTCAGATGGAGCGAAAGTTCTTCGGGATGACAGAAGTTCATTCCTCGGTCATGTGGTTCTGGACCCAGGATGGGAAGGAACTCATACTCACAAGGAATTCGCTGGTTTTACCCTCATGGAAACTGTTGATCACATGAGGAAACACCCGCCACCAGACAGGTACGACTCACTCAGACACCCACCACTAGACAGGTACGGCTTACTTAGACACCACCGTCAGACAGGTACGACTTCCATCAGAGTTACTCAGATACCCGCCACTAGACAATTACGATTCACTCACACACACCGTCAGACAGGTACGACTTATTCAGACACCATCCACCAGACAGGTACAACTCACTCATACACCATCAGACAGATATGACTCACTCAAACATTCACCACCAGATAGGTACGACTCTCTCTCTCTCTCTCTCTCTCTCTCTCCCTCTCTCTCTCTCTCTCACACACACACACCATCAGATAGGTACGACTTACTCAGACACCCGTCACAAGGCAGGTACGACTCACTCACACACACACCATCAGACAGATACGACTCGCTCAAATATTCACCACCAGACAGGTATGAATCACTCTCACACACACACCATCAGACAGATACAACTTACTCAGACAACCGCCACCAGGCCGGTAAGAGTCACTCACACACACCATCAAACAGGTAAGACTCGCTCAAATATTCGCCACCAGACAGGTACGACTCACTCTCACACACACACACACCCTCAGACAGGTACGACTTACTCAGACACTCGTCAACAGGCAGGTACGACTCGCACACACACAATCAGACACGTACGACTAGCTCAAATATTCACCACCAGAGGAGTACGACTCACTCACACACACCATCAGACAGGTACAACTTACTCAGACACCCGCCACCAGGCAGCTACGATTCACACACACACACACACACACACACACACACACACCATCCGACAGGTAAGACACGCTCAAATATTCACCACCAGGCAGGTACGATTCACTCACACACAAACCATCAGACAGGTACGACGTACGACTCACTCACACACCATCAGACAGGTACGTCTCGCTCAAATATTCGCCGCCAGACATGTACGACTCACTCACGCACTCCATCAGACGGGTACGACTTCCCAGCACCAGACAGGTACGACTCACTCACACACACACACACCATCAGACAGGTACGACTTGCTCAAATATTCACCACCAGACAGGTACGACTCACTCACACACGCCATCAGACAGGTCGACTTTCCCAAACACCCGCCACCAAACAGGTACGTCTCACTCAAACACCCCCTACCAGACAGGTATGACTCATACAAACTCCCGCCAACGGATAGGCACAGCTCCCGCAAACTCCCCCACCAGACACTTGCGACACACTTATTGATTTCTGAGGCATTAAATGAAAATAATAATGAAAAAAATGAATAAAATTATAGCGAATGATAAAATCTAATATTGGAAAATCTGCTAAGAGTATCAACTCTTTCGTTCCAAATGCACCCTAGCATTTCGCCAAAGCACTATTTCGTCCTAACGGGATCGATATATAAATCATTTTAACTCTTGCAGGTATAATGCAGTGTTCATAATAATGTTAATTCAAAATCACGATACCATGGAATATGTTTCTTACAGCCAAAGCTGTAAGTATGTTTGAAGATATGGAAATATGAAATAATACCCGACCATCGAATGTCCTCAACATCGATACAATAGGAACAATGTGGGTGTGTTCAGTGTTTTCAAATATTATATCCAATATTTCTTCATGTTTCTTAAATTGCACAGTTCAGGGCAAAAAAACTTAAACGTGAACGTGACTGGAGAAAAATCGAAACGTGAGCCAATTCGTGTGATTACAAAAGTGTGCGCGTTGTGATCGCGGCTGAAGAAAAACACTCTTGTGACTACTAATATAACAGGCACATGGTGTATTATAAAATGCACGAGAGGGTTTTTCCTATCCCCCGTTGCACACGGTATACATATGCTACGTGTCTTAGCTTCAGTATACGTTAATATACCAGCGAAGGCACAACGCTTATTATCCGCTGTTTGCAGGATAGGTTATTTCCGACAGCGTTTTTCCTTAAGGCGACTTCACGTGCAGTCACGTAAGAGTCGCGCGCTTGTTCTCCACTCGACGTCTCACCTTTTAGCGCAGCACATTTTAAGAGCGATTTGCATGCGAGGGAATCGCCTTCAAGGTTAATTTATTTCTGTCCTGTACTGTACCGAGAAGCATGTCATTAATGCAAACGTGATCATATGGACACTTAAAGAAGGCGAAAAGTCTCAAGAACAGAGACTTGTTAACATCAAGTCTTCTGATAAATGGACACTTGCCATTTAAATATGTCCTGATACCTATAGACAGATCCGTCTGAATGACACTTGAAGGATCTCCGTCAAGGACATAAGCATTCTCATTTATAAGCAAGACATGACTACGTATGACCTGGGAGACCATTTGTAGGATATTACTGTCAACAGCTTCTTGAACGCCATCAATATCGAGATAAAGAAATGGCGGGCTATTTACGGGCTATGCGGGCTATGATATTCACCGTCACGCACATTTCCACTTCCGTTGCCTTGCCTGCCGATTGGTCTCAAAAGCAACTGGCAGTTGAATGGATTTTCCATGTGTAGTATTTGGTCGTTTAATTATTTTCTAAGGAACTTCTTGTCAATTTCATGATATCGCCGGGCGATAATCTAATATTCTCGTCTACTGTCAGGATGCATTGAATCTCTTGCTCGCCGGTTAACAATCGCGTACAAGGACACGGTCTTGTACAGGCTATACGTGTATATCTAGTCTCACACAACGGCTTCTGTGCGACGGTTGATCTTTACAAAGATCCTTCGGGCGTAGATTAAATATTGTGGCTCGGTGAGATTAACTTTAAGTTGTTCAGACACCATGCTAACATATTGTTGTGAGGATGGTGAAAAAGCGACGAGTCTGGTTTCTATAATTTGTACTATCAGTGGGTCTTCACTAGAAGCCTAGCACGTTCTCGCTTTTCTTCTTTTTGAGCTGCGTTTCAGGACATGGAACGTTATCCTGCATCCTGCATATCTCAAAATTACGCCCAACAGAACCGTGAAATGCTGGAAATGCTGGTGACTAGAATATGGCGGATCGAGGCGCAGGTTATTTGCGCGAGATTTTTTAGCCAAACCTGTTTGGAGAATTGGCTGCAGCCAACACAAAATATCCCAGTCAGAATGAGACAACAACTTGGGTGAAACAGGCAAGTTTACCCAAAAACAATAGGTTGCGTCACCTCTACACATAAACATACTGGCTCTCTGAAATGACTAATTGTGTGGTGAACTGATGTTGTAGTGAATTGATGTTGTAGACATATGTGTAATATAAGTTACACCATATATGAATTGATGTTGTAGACATATGTATAATACAAGTTGACATGGCAAGAAATGCGACGATATAATTTGTTTGGTATGATGGTAAACTCCGAATTGCATCCGGGTTTTATCAACAAACTTTTAGGCTCAGACAATGTTGAGAAAATTTAAGCAATACGTAGATCGTCAATCGTCCTCAACACCAAACGAGAGATCCTGAAGGATCTTGGCGCCCACCATTGTCTGATAATTGTAAGCTAATGACAAGAGGATCTTTTTGTCCGTTGTTACTAAGAACAAACAATTGATTTGTAATTTTGTTTGCAGAATTTTGAATTTATTTTGAGCGAAAAAGATCGAAAAAAGGATACGGGAAAACACCAAGATATTATCTTTATAAGTTTCAGGAGTTTCAAGATTTCTAGAAACTGTACTTGACATGTCGGTTGTTATAGTACAAGTGAAATGAGCAAAGTTTGAGAAGTCTGAAACTGAAAGTCAGGAGGATCCTTCGTCTTCGTTGTGTAGTATTTTTTTTTTGCACGTGTCATCATTGTGTATTGTAAGCGAAGAAAAATCTTTTTGACAATTTGGCATGAGCTATATGAAACATACGTAAGGCCTACCTAAGATTTTATAATTAGGAACGAATGCTAATTCTGTTCTGCTTACTGGGCTACTTTAAGATATCTCTTATGAGATACCATGCTCTAAAATAGCAAGGTGGTACCGATACACAACTTAATACTGAAGGGATACGGTCCCTGCAGTTATGTTGAAACTTTGAAAGTGTCTGAATCCTGATTATCTCCATTGGATCGAAACACGTAGCACCGATAGTCTACAGTTGTCGAGTTGTGACGTTGAGTCACAAGAGTAACATCCCTCATGTAGCCGACCCATCGGCAGAGGAAACGGTGGGGCAGTTCACTTGCAACGGCATGGACTAAAGTAAACTGATTTAAAATTTGAAGAAATACATTTTAATTCGGAATCATTTGAACTCCTGGATATAGATGGTGGAAGTATGGATATTCTCTATACTCAATATATAGAATATGCCCCACCGTTTGATCCGCCGACTCTTGTGATGCAACGTCACAACTCGGGAATACCTTATTAATTTGGAGCGTAACTTTGATTTTTGAATTGGACCACAAAAAGATATCTTGCACAACTAGGCCCTATGTGGGACCGGTGTGCCAAATTTCAGAAGATCCATGAATTAGTTCCTGAGAATTCACGATAATGTTTCAAGGGGAAATTCAAGATGGCCGGCTGGCTGTCATATTGGATTTTCGAATCGGACCAAAAAGTTATCTTGCACAACTAGACCCAAATGGGAACCTGTGTACCAAATTTGAGAAAGATCCATGCAGTAGTTCTTGAGAAATCGCGATAACAAAGTTTCATCGGGAAATCCAACATGGTCGCCTGTTGGCCATATTGGATTTCGAATCGGACCAGAAAGGTATCTTGCACAACTAGACCCCAAGGGGAACCTGTGTACCAAATTTGAGAAAGATCCATGCAGTAGTTCCTGAGAAATCGCGATAACAAGGTTTCATGGGGAAATCCAAGATGGCTGCCTGGTGGCCATATTGGATTTTCGAATCGGACCAAAAAAGGTACCGTGCACAACTAGACCCCAAGGGAAACCTGTGTACCGAATTTGAGAAAGATCCATGCAGTAGTTCCCGAGAAATAGCAATAACAAGGTTTCATGGGGAAATCCAAGATGTCCGCCTTGTGGCCATATTGGATTTTCGAATCGGACCAGAAAAGGTATCTTGCACAACTAGACCCCAACGGAAACCTGTGAACCAAATTTAAGAAAGATCCACGCAGTAGTTCCTGAGAAATTGCGATAGCAAGGTTTCATGGGGAAATCCAAGATGGCTGCCTGGTGGCCATATTGGATTTTCGAATCGGACCAGAAAAGGTATCTTGCACAGCTAGACCCCAAGGGGAACATGTGTACGGAATTTGAGAAAGATCCATGCAATACTTTCTGAGAAATGACAATAGCAAAGTTTCATGGGGAAATCCAAGATGGCTGCCTGGTGGCCATATTGGATTTTCGAATCGAACCAGAAAAGGTATCTTGCACAACTAGACCCTAAGGGGAACCTGTGTACCAAATTTGAGAAAGATCCATGCAATACTTCCGGAGAAATGACAATAACAAAGTTTCATGGGGGAAATCCAAGATGGCTGCCCGGTGGCCAAATTGGATTTTCGAATCGGACCACAAAGGTATCTTGCACAACTAGACACTAAGGGGAACCTGTGTACCAAATTTGAGAAAAATCCATGCAGTAGTTCCTGAGAAATCGCGATAACAAGGTTTCATGGGGAAATCCAAGATGGCCGCCTTGTGGCCATATTGGATTTTCAAATCGGACCAGAAAAGGTATCTTGCACAACTAGAGACCAAGGGGAACCTGTGTACCAAATTTGAGAAAGATCCATGAAGTAGTTTCCGAAAAACCGCGATAACAAGGTTTCATGGTGAAATCCAAGATGGCTGTCTGGTGGCCATATTGGGTTTTCGAATCGGACCAGAAAAGGTATCTTGCACAACTAGACCCCAAGGGAAACCCGTGTACCGAATTTGAGAACGATCCATGCAGTAGTTCCCGAGAAATCGCGATAACAAAGTTTCATGGGGAAATCCAAGATGGCCGCCTTGTGGCCATATTGGATTTTCGAATCGGACCAAAAAAGGTATCTTGCACAACTAGACCGCAAGGGGAACCTGTGTACCAAATTTGAGAAAGATCCATGCAGCAGTTCCTGAGAAATGGCGATAACAAGGTTTCATGGGGAAATACAAGATGGCCGCCTTGTGGCCATATTGGATTTTCGAATCGGACCATAAAAGGTATCTTGCACAACTAGACCCCAAGGGAAACCTGTGTACCAAATTTGAGGAAGATCCATGCAGTAGTTCTTGAGAAATCGCGATAACAAGAATTGTTTACGGACGGACGGACTGACGGACGGTATGACGGACGACGGACGACGGACCACGGACGAAAAGTGATTTGAACAGCCCACCATCTGGTGATGGTGGGCTAAAAATGCATTCCTCCTTTATTTTCAGTATTTCGAGGATTACAAATTAAATGCGACGGGAGATGGGCCCAATGAGTACCGGAGAAATTACATAAGTTATGTATTAATTGCTTCACAAGTGCCGCAAGTCGTTCTGAATGCCATCAACCTGTTGTCGCAAACAAGCAGGTGAGTATATGTTAATAATTTGGTATCAGCTGATAAGCTCCTCTAATTTCAAGCATCGCAAATCATTCGGTCACCATCCGTTAATCCATTTTCCCCACAGATTAGTTTTATAAAAAATAGGATGAAAGTAACTTCGAAAATGGAAGTCATGGTGATATAATGTTCTATATTTCGACTGTAATTATGCCATCTTCAGGAATACATATGAAGATTTAGAGTGTACAGTCGTTTATGTATCACCAACCATTAAACCTGATCGTTAAGCCAAACTTAATGCCAGATCTCAAAAACATGCTAGAAAATCATACAATAACACCGAACACTTTCTAACCAAAAGGTTTATCGGTGGTGATATTATCCCATTCTGGGCAGTGGATGCTCGGTATCGATGATATTCCACATATCACATCACCCTACCATTATAAGGTGTGTATCTGCCGATAGAGGCAGACGAGCTTGATCTGCTGAGTATGGTGTTCTCGCTGAAGGACACTATACTTTATGATATTTTCTATAATCTTTCCTCCAACACGATATCCTCATCTGTGGAATATTTAGGAGGAAACTGAAGCTCAGCTGGAATCACCTTTAGTTATCCCAGTCGGAACTTCGATTTGAACGATCTGTGAATACGGCTCAATACGCTTTGTTGTTTCATGCTAATATTCATTGAGTGTTATCCGAGCGGAAGATTTATTATAGATTTCAGTTTCGCATACTGGTACCCCTGGAGAGACTCGATAACCCATACTTTTGAATCACATTCGATCCGTCGCTGCGCGGGCATGATGCGGAATATTGGATTTACTGACTTCTCATAGACAATAGTTAAGTATCCACGACGTTGCTGCTAAGAAAAACCTGTGTGAATGTAAATTTAACAGCTATCTTCCTCAGCAAAAATAATCTCTATGCAATAACGGAATAGAGGCAATTGACCGCTACATGTATATTGCCGATATTTATGTACATTTAGTTAGACCAGTGTGCAATGTTAGATTCTGGGTCAGAAATCTTCACATTCAATGCGTGAAAGTAATCTAGAACAAGATTCAATCTCATCAACACATGATTGCATCGCTTGGTTCAGGTGTATTGTAGCGTACACGAAGGGATGGCCCATTCCAATTTTCCACACGAAGACGGTTTCAGGCAGATTTATCATGATAAAGACACTCTAAAAAAAGGATAACATAACGAATAGCCTGCGAATGGAATAGTTACAGAATATTGAAGAAAAATGGCGAAAACATCACTTTTCTGGTACTCACATGGTCGCCATTTTGAATTTACCCATGATCCTCTGAATTGAAGTTATACAGATGGGTTCAAAATGACCGCAATATGATAAACTACAAATTCATGGAATGTCAGCTCTCAAGTTTTTCTCGTTCCGGAGACAGGGTAGAAAGTTAGGTAGTTACGGGGGCATAATTCCTCCTCCCCCCCCCCCCACCAGGCCTGGTAGGGATAAACTTCTGCTCAAATGTATGGCCATATAACTTTAGAATATTCAAGATGGATGGATGAGTTGTTGGTCTATTCTTGATCGCTTGGAGATGTCTGAGATTATGACATACTTTTTTAATTGTGCTGGACCCAATATATTCCAGGGCCATCAAAAGAGCTTGGGCTTCAGAAGTAAAAATATAACTTTTCGATATGATTTGGTTTGGAACGAAAAATAGTAGCACACACCACTCTGTCTCCATCAATGTATATAGCTTGATGCAACTCATACGTTCCTCTCCTTAGAGCAAATTCTTGTTGATACACTAATTGGTTTGTGACAACCTTTTTAGAATTCGTAAGTGTAATATCTACTTGTAATATCTTCCAAGCGGTGGAATAAGAGTGGGTTTCTTGAATATAAATCGGCATGCTGAGACTTAAAAACACAGTTATATCCGGTATTTAAACAATATGACCGCAACGTTGTTACATATTGCAGTGACAGCTTTACTCTTCGGAGCTTCAACGGAAGTTCATCTACCCTAACATATAAACTTCTTTCTACGATGTTCTGAACGTTCCGAGACAGAGCCTTAATCCCTGGTGTAGAATTGGATATAACAGGGCTAAGTTGTACTTGCAAGCACCGTTGTAAACAGTTGAGTCATAGTCAAGTTTAGAACGAAGAAGTGGTCGATATAGATGAAGTGTTTTATCATTTTCTCCCCATTTATAGCTGGCAGCCACATTCAACAAATCAAGAGCTTCTGTGCATTTAGCTTAGAGATTTTATATGGGATAAACACGTTAGTCGGTGATCAAACAAGATTCCAAGAAATTTAACTACTTTTACTGCCTTGATCTCAGTTCCATTTAAGAAAAGTTCTGTGAGGTTTAAACTTCCCGCATAAGTGTGTACAATTTCTCTTAACATTGAAGAACTTTTTCTAAACACCAAGTCTGGATCTTATTTGGACAAGGTTGCAACGTTCTCTCAATGTTATACATACTGTTGCCACAACATGATATGTTGAAATCATCTAAAATAGTGAACCGTCAATGGATATATTTAAAACTCAACATTCAAAACTGCTAAGCTGTTGATCTTGATATTAAACAGACTGATGGACACACTGTAACTCTGTCGAACACTCTCTTCTTGATCGAAATGATCAGACATGGTTGTACCTACGCGAATTTGGAACTGCCTATTGTTTAAAAACTTGGATATAAAAATGGGTAAACGACTTTTCAATCCCTTAGTATGAAGATCTTTCAAAATCTCATATTTCCGTATAGTATCATAAGCTTTTTTAAATTAAAAACGATAGGAACTACATGCCCATTCTTGGCGAAAGAATTCTTGACGCAAGACTCTAACTAAATGATCAATGGTACTTGTATTTTTTCGGAAGCTACATGTAACTTGGATATCTGTGAGATTCGTTTCGGTTTACAGGTACCAAAAAGGTGATCATTAATACGTTCTGTTGTTTTAGAACACAACTAGTCAATGCGATCAGACGATAGTTACCTGGGTCTGTATGATCACGGCCAGGTTTTGAAACGGTTGTAACAATACCATTATGCCACGTCGGTGCCATTGTGCAATACCACCCTGACGAGCGAGGTAACCTTGTTCAGCAGAACAGCCAACAGCCACGGATCGAACGGCGTCTGATAATGATTTCTTTGCAAGCGATACAGCTAGTGTTTCAACCGATTTATCGCCTTCATGGAAGAATAAGAATCATTACCGAATAAAAAAAAGAAGATTTGTTTGTTAATTTCTCATTTTTGAGCAGTCAAGCGACTGAGTTATAATATACTATAGAAAACACCTGGGAAGTCAGTTGATAGAAGAATAGTGGATAGAGATACGAAGTGATGTAGTCTTACCGGCCTCATCGAATACTGTTGATCGCTCCGCTCTCACGAGAAACAACACATCAAAATCCCCCGTCTTTGAAAAAACATAGTGTACATAATATCGGTAAGGTTTCCCTTATATGTGTTGTAATTACGGTGGTGACTACTTCTTCACCGTTATGATACTATACATGTAGGTGTAACAGACCCACACCGCTACCGATAAAGGTACTATAGGTGTATCGGAGCCAAACAGATACCGACGTTTCGATCTGGTCCCGCCATGGTACCATTTCGGTAAAGACGTATGGTACTGCATGTGTACACAATATTCTCATGAATGGGAACTTTGATGTATAACTTGTATTCAATTTTTATTAATTTCATGACTTCTTGGATTCTGGAACTAATATCGTCTTTCTGTAATGGACGCGGCAATTATTTATAGACGACGTCTGACTTCTAAATGGCGGATCTGACGCCAGCATTTCTTGTGTTAAAAAAATTTGTTGTTGTCTCAGTGCGTTCTAAAAAATACAGCGACAGAAGGGACCATATGCTAGCTGGCAAAGCTGAAGCGACACCTTTTTTGGAGTGTATTTATTTCCGTTCTAATTCTCATACTTCTGTATCATTTAACAGATTTGGGGTCTGTCTTTCTCAGTCTGGTTTATTTTCTTCCCGACGGTGGCCATTTTTCAGGCGTTGCAGGGAAATACCGGAAAAATCGATCGAAGCTTCCCAATACCAGGTAACATTTTTGGAGGAAGAAACCAATTTCCAAGTCTTCGCACATCCGAAGTTTCGGACTGGGCATATCGATCAAAGGCTAAGGTAGATTAGACCAACAGGGATTTCTAATTCCCGACCGCGTAAGAAGCTGGGAGTGTTTACAATAAATCAGACAGATGCTTTCGATGGAGAGATGCTACAGTACTTTTTGGAAAGCCAGACGTTTGCCTAGGGGATGTTTTCATACATGGGCCCTAATCTTGTTGTAAGCTCAGGTCAAGCATGGTAAAATATGGAACCATTATCGACCAGACATACCATATATGAATATATATGATCAATAGAATATATTCTAACCAGTAACTGCGTGACATATACTTTCAAGAAGCTGCTATCGTATAATATGTTCCTCATCTTCATATCAAATGTCAGATTTTAGACAACCTATCATAGATTGTTTTGCAATTAAGAACTCTAGTCTGCGACAGAACATGGATGGGTAAAACCAATTACAAGCGTCTAGTCCGTCATTCGTAATCTAGCCGTCGTCCATTAGAGAATATCCGCGTAAGCTGATACACCGTCTGTCCTTTGCTGATACACCGTCTGTCCTTTGCTGATGCACCGTCTGTCCTTTGCGTATACACCGTCTGCTGATGACGTGTATAGAGGGGACTGCCTCCAAAGACAGATCTATTACTCCCACACATCTCTATCTCCCACACATCTCTATCTGACCCGTCAGAATTGGCTGTAAAATCAGAGCCTGTATAATCTGTGAAATAATCAGAAGGAATGGAAGACATAGTAATAGTATATCGACTGCATCTGAAGTTAAATAATAAACCTGCCAGAACATCACTGTTTGTGGTGATGCCTCGTGACTGCATGTTCTGCAACCTGGACCAATATCATATTTTTTCACTTTAGAAACAGCCAAAGGATTGCGTTTGTTGTTGTCGGTTACCCTCATCTGGTCTGGGACAGGAAGGGGAGCATTATGCGAAATTGGCGAAAATATTACTCCCACACATATAATTCAAGCTTTTAGTGGTCCATTGGCAATTTGCAGATAGGCTCCCATCAAGCGACAGCGCTCAATTGGCTTGTAGAATAGAACGAGTAAATGCATGGAAGTTGTGATCTGTCTTTGGAGGCAGTCCCCTCTATACACGTCATCAGCAGACGGTGTATACGCAAAGGACAGACGGTGTATCAGCAAAGGACAGACGGTGTATCAGCAAAGGACAGACGGTGCATCAGCAAAGGACAGACGGTGTATCAGCAAAGGACAGACGGTGTATCAGCAAAGGACAGACGGTGCATCAGCAAAGGACAGACGGTGTATCAGCAGATGATGGACAGTCATCGTGGTAATTTTTGTAGTCGTCAAGCCTTGTCACTGCTGTAGAAAGGTGCCGGTTTGTGAGCGGACATCCTTAAAATATACCAATGATGTATTCAATCGTAGCAGATTAATTCTCAGCCTTGAATAATTGTGTTTTCCCTTGATGGGATGAATTCTATCAATTAGTTTCGGGATTCTTGGCACAAATAGCTCGATAGAAGTTTACCGTCAGTCACTTTAGGGGATAACGATAATTAATGTTCCAGTATTTTGAAGTTACAACCAATTATCAAAGGCAATAACCATTTAGGGAGCATTAGGTTAGTGTATTAGTTTTTACCTTGGTAGCGAGTTCCACTGGATAGAGAGCAACCATGGCATTAATTCATATCCCCAATCTACGGCTTTCATTCCCTTTAACATGAAAGAGCGACGACGCCATTTCACTTCTTTCTCAGTAAATCAAATCTCGTCCCTTGAACTTCATGCTCCGAAAAACTGTCCATCCTAAATTAGTTTGGCTCTTTCCTGGTCCGCACTCCATCGGTGCGGAAAGACAATTACGGCTGAGATTCCCCATCAAGCTAACAAACGAGTGTTCAACGGGAATCAATATTTGGGGGCTAGCGATGAAAAGTTTTCTTTTTCCTAAGGTCATCTCGTAGATGTCTGCCCAAGTCTACTAGCCTGTTAAAATAATCTTCTGTCTCCTAGTATCGCCAAGAGAGAATCTATCTTACAGGCATCCATCGATTATGACCAATAAAGTGATGGAATGGTAAAAGTCTCAGAATGTAGAATGCTTTTTCAGAATTCTGCCCAGGGTTATTTCCCCTTCATTAAATTTGATATTTGAGATTTCTTCCTGACACTGAATCGTCGTTATGTTTAAGTATGATTTGTTTCATATTTTCAGCGAATACATATTATTATTCTTAACCCCTGTTATTAATATTCGATAACCATAATTTTCGTTTGCATAATTGAACATTTTGTAGTGCAATTACCAGTTCTGCCAGAATCGGAAAAATACATTCAAGGTTCCAGTATCCCTGATTCCAACTTTTGAAACTTTTGCTCCGAAATATTAAAATAATTCATTAACTGTATGGGTTGATGAAAACAAAAAACATTAAAAGGTATTCCTCTATAAAAATGAGATGCCAGACAAGGTGTATGAGATAGCCACTTAAGAATGGATTACTTTGTGGACACTGCAGGTGATCCGCGCATGTTTATCATCCCATGGTCATTTAACTTATGATTTAAATAATATTAAAGATTAAGTAAGATTTGGACTGGGCTATAGATCGCTTTAACTTGATTGATGGAACTGCCGATAATAAAGAAAATCGCTATTGAGTTTTCACAAACCGCTCTATTTTCTTTCAAATAATTGTTGTTGTAACCAGAAGTGCAAAATGGTAATTGAATTCCGATCTCCTGAAAGAACAGCTTTCAGAAAATATATACATGTAACTGGTTTTGGTGAGTTTTTATTGCAATTTAACGGAGGAACAAAAACTGAAGGTGAAATCTTAAGCATAGGCAGTAAATATATAATTGCTCAGCATATATGATTAAATTTTACTCCTCCAGCTATTATAAACCATCTTACTAAGAATAATAATTCCATTCATAGGAATTAACATGCATAACTATTCTGAATTTGGTGCTAATGCTGTTACACTGCGAAAAATTGTGTTGTTTTAACACAATTTTGTGCTAAAATGTTTTGCGTTGAAATCAACAAGGTTTTGTGTTAAACTTCACATATCAACATAAAATTGTGTTGAGTTCAATACAAATTAGTGTTGATTCTAACACAATTTGTGTTATTTTCAACACAATTCTGGTGCTAAAATGGCTTCAACACAATTTTTTTCGCAGTGTATGGAATATGGGACAGGTCTTTGGATTATGGACGCGGATATTCTTCATGGACGACATCTGAATTATGATAGACGGAGCAGACGCTTTTAATCGAAGTTACATTTCATTGACAACTAATAAGTTACGATAATCTTTTCTTTCTTTAACAGCCGAGCGGGACGTTTCTCTGGATTCCTATCGTTCTAAGAGGGGTGATATTCATTCCTTTCTTTCTACTCTGTAATTACCGATCTGAGACAAGAACCTTGGCTGTTTTCATCAACAATGACTATGCCTTCATTGCCGGTGGAGTAGTGATGGCTCTCACTCATGGCTACTTCAGCAGTCTTGCCATGATGTATGGACCGACGTAAGTGAAATTACTAACGACTTCGACAACGGTTTCGAAACAGGCTATATCTATTGTTGGGTATTCTGTAAAACTACTGGTAAATTTCCCGAATAACCATTTTAATGGATATAAACGGAAGAGACATCATGCGCTATGACAAAACAGATGATTACAATTTCGACATCTTAAACTATCCCTTTCTGAACAGTAAAATTCCAGTGGGACCTGCATATGGCGTATACATATCACGCCTAGTAGCATTTGCTAGATCCTGCGTTAAGTGTGACGATTTTAATCAACCCCACAAAGCATTGTTGCAGAGACTTATAAAACAGGGCTACGCCACCGAGCGCCTCCACTGAGCGTTTCTCAAATCTGGCGATACAATCGCATGCTAATAGCAAAATACGAGCGTAGCGTGCACGATCTATGGCGTTACGTTTCGTAACTTGTGTCTAATTCCACTTAATCCGGGGCTAGGGTCGTATGAACCCATGTACTTCAAGATCATCATGGTACTCATATGAACAGTCGCAACCAAAGCGTGACTGAGATACATCATTCTTTAGAAGACGACTTAACAACGAATATTATAGATTAAGGATACTGATCAGCGATACGGATTTGATATTTTTGAAACATCATGATGTCTTGCCGGCATCATTGAAAACTGTTGACCGCTTCTCTCTTGTAGGAAACTAGCCTATGTTTTTGTATACTATGATTGTCTTTTGAATTTGGTGCTAATACTGTTATATGGAATGTGGAATAGGTCTTTGGATTATGGACGCGGATATTCTTTAATGGACGACGGCTGAATTATGAATGACGGACCAGACGCTTGTAATTCCGTTCCCTGGGAATTTTCTTATTGCCGACTCGACTGTGAATTGTAGTGCAACTGGATAGAATCCAATGGAAATGCCACATTATAGCTGAAAGCAAACATAAATATTATTGAAATAATTTGGAACGTTCACAACATTTTACTGTTCGTGAAATCAGACGGAAAATGTACCACATATGTGGTGGTGAAATCTGACAGAAAGTTCACCACGTACAGGTACAACTGTTCATGAAATTTGACGGGAAATTTACATACACTGCTCAAGAAATCTGACGGAATGTTGGTCACAGCAAATTGTTCACCACATATGTAGCTGTGTGAGAAAATTGGCAGCAAATTCATCAACCTGTTCCAGAAATGTGACAGACAAGTTCCTCTCGACACTCTGATGAAAGGTTAGCTACACTTATTGTAATTCGACGAGAAGTTCATCTCATTTAGCTTTCCGGAAAATCTGATGGATTGTTCACCACATATTCGGGAAATGTGATAACACTAGCATAATAGCTAACGGAATATCAGCAGTTCTTATAATTTGTGGGAAATTTGTTCGTCACATTACTATACCACTATGTATATGAAGTCTGAAGGAATATTGGGCACATCAATACTGTACATGAAATCTGACGGAAAGATGGCCACATCACTACTCTATATGAAATCTGGAGGGAAGTGCACCACATTTAGTTGTTCCGGAAATCAACGCTATCTGGAATGCTTCAATGAATTTAAAAAGAAAACGATATTGGCCTCTACTTGTACTCCAGTACAACATGTGGATCCGATATTCAGTAGCAAGCCGTCGTCATTGAAGAATTGCCGTGTCAAGTGTCATGATAATGTCTGTATCTCCTCTGAAAAACAGAAGTCAAGGTCGTTCAGCTCTGTATGAGCAGTCTGACGGACGAGTTATTTACTAGCAACAATAGTCTGGTCGGACCGTACTTTTAATGATTTAAAACTTGATTTCGGAATGTATCGTTTCCTTTACTTGACAAGTTCAACAAAGTTGCCACGGAATTACGCGCACAATAGCATAATCTCAAGGAATGAATTGAAGTTTTGCAGCTAATTAATGAATCAAAGGGCGAGCGGTTTCGTTCCTTCCCTGGTATTTAATATGGCATAGGCAAATTGATAATGTACGTGTAAAACACAGACCCGTGGACAAATGTAGGAGGTCTCTTAGATGTCGTATCACCATTCACAGGGCTACATTTGGTCTTAAAATAATTTGAAAATGTTCATCATCGTCATCATCATCATCATCATCATCTGTTAATGTATCGTTTTATCACCTTGACTTCAGGGGTTGATATAATCGTGCTAATATAAAGTTATTATTACAATAACTCTTTCTCAGTAAAGCATCTATATTACCCCCTATTATTAAAGGTGGTGTATCGATTTTCGTGTATTAATGTCGTACGAACCAGGTAGTCTCTTTCCATTATTGACGCTAACATTCTTATCAGGGCGACGGCTGAATATTGAATGTTGGATCTGACGCTTGCTATTACAAATGTACATTCTTAGCTTAGCGGTGTTCTTCTGTCTTCACTCATCAAAGTTGTCTTAACTTAGCGGTGTTCTTCCATCTTCACTTATCAAAGCTGTCTTAGCTTAGCAATGTTCTTCTGTCTTCACTCACCAAAGCTGTCTTAGCTTAGCGGTGTTCTTCCATCTTCACTCATCAAAGTTGTCTTAGCTTAGCAGTGTTCTTCTGTCTTCGCTCATCAAAGCTGTCTTAGCTTAGCAGTGTTCTTCTGTCTTCATCAAAGTTGTCTTAGCTTAGCAGTGTTCTTCTGTCTTCACTCATCAAAGCTGTCTTAGCATAGCAGTGTTCTTCCATCTTCACTCATCAAAGTTGTCTTAGCTTAGCAGTGTTCTTCTGTCTTCACTCATCAAAGCTGTCTTAGCTTAGCAGTGTTCTTCTGTCTTCACTCATCAAAGTTGTCTTAGCTTAGCAGTGTTCTTCTGTCTTCACTCATCAAAGCTGTCTTAGCTTAGCAGTGTTCTTCCATCTTCACTCATCAAAGTTGTCTTAGCTTAGCAGTGTTCTTCTGCCTTCACTCATCAAAGTTGTATTAGCTTAGCAGTGTTCTTCTGTCTTCACTCATCAAAGCTGTCTTAGCTTAGCAGTGTTCTTCCATCTTCACTCATCAAAGTTGTCTTAGCTTAGCAGTGTTCTTCTGTCTTCACTCATCAAAGCTGTCTTAGCTTAGCAGTGTTCTTCCATCTGCACTCATCAAAGCTGCCGATTAACTATACTGGTGTGCGTTTTATTTGACGAATTTACATAACGTATTCTATTGTCGGACTTGAATTTAACTATTTAAAATAAAGTATTTTAGTCGACTGTATCTAAACTGCATGTATTGTTCGAAAAACAGCTTGTAGAAATACTACTCTTAAATGACTCTGCATCGGCAGCTTTAGCGACTCTAAAGTGGCATCTACACTTTCATGAATATTGGTGAAATATAGTTATCGTCTACGTGGTTTCAAGACGATAATCCGAGCTTGCCAACAAGATGTTATTATAATATGATGAAATATTTTTCGATAATTTCCTCATCTTTCAGCACTAAAGGACGGAATGAAACATAGTGGCGCCACCTACATGCAGATCTTGCTGAAACGCATTATCAACCGACGGCTTATAACAAAGAACGTATATGCCGAATTCCGGATGAATCTGATCAAATGTTTTTATGTTATCTTGTTCGAAGATAGAATTCGCATGGACGGATATAAGATTCGAACCAGGGTGGCGACACCTACAGAAAGCTTGCTGAAATACGATACGAAACGAGACTTTGCGACAAGATACCCATATGCCGAATATTCGAAAAAATGTGGTGTTGTGTTGTGATTTTTTCGCATGAGAAATGAATAAGTTGCACGAAACGACGGACACGAAAGCCATTAGTGGCGCCACTCACTGAAAGATCTTGCCGAAGCGCAACACCAATTGACAACTTGTGGCAAGGAACTCATATGCCAAATTTCAGAGGAATTCTTCGAACCGTTTCGTTTTATCGCATATGAAGGTATGCATAATTGGCACGAAAGAGCACGGAATGAGCTCTAGTGGCACCACATTCAGGCAGATGCTGCTGAAATGCAATACCAATTGAGGTCTTGTCACAAGGAATGAAACGCAACATTAAAAGAGTGGCGGAAAATGATGCCGGCGTACTGACAAGAAGTTATATGACCCAAGAAACAAATATACTGATTACATATCTCTAAAAAATCACAGGAACCAAAAGTGATTCCTGTGATGATTTGCATCCCAGCCACGCTTTTATTGTAGCTGTTCATGTGAACATATTGAATGACATGACCACACGGGGATGCATATTCCGAATTTCGGAGGAATCTGACAAGCGTTTCAAAGTTATCGGTTGCGAAGAGTTCGCACGGACAGGCAGGGATATCCGTAGAAGGATGGAACGAAACCCATTTTAAAGTCCCCCGATCGCATTACACAAGTCCATGAACTAATCACACTGCTCATGCAATTTCATTATCTTCAGTGTTTTCCAAATACTCTACAACAACAACACCAACATCATCAACAACAACAACAGCAATACCCTAAGGGCTTAGTGAACTCACTGTTGTTTAGAGACCTGGCTCATAATGGCAAGGTCGTCGACATTATTCTCCATTAGACGCTTGATTGCCAGAGCAGATTTTACTCCGCAATCTATCAAACAAATTTCTGCCGTATTGAATTTGCTAGATTTTGTTTGGCTAAAATTTGAAACACATCAACTAACTTGCTAATTTTGTATATGTAAAAGTTCTAAGGCTCTTGCAGAGGAATTAGAAAATAAATTCTCGTTTCAGACAAGGAATTATTAAAATAAAATACTATATAATATGCATAATAGTGTGGGAGATGTGATTATATAATGTGCACACATATCCATAATGGCATGAACCAGTCTTATCTTGAAATAATTGAAGATATAGTAGACTACCAGTTTGACCACTTATGATCTATTTCAGACGATTGAAATTATATCCCCATCCACCAACACACACATTTGTAGAAATCACTATGTATTGTCATTATATCTTGCATGTGTAGAACTTTGACAAGGCATTATTTGCAGAAATTATTTGATACATGAGGTTTATTAACACAGGCGATGTTGCGGACTCTGCTCTGGTAATCAAGCGTCTAATGTGGAATAACGTCCAGGAATTCGCCATTTTGAGTCATTTTCTTGAAACAACAGCATTTTGTTCACTAAGTCATTAAAGAACGCATCTGTTGTTTAGCAAATGATACAGAACAAGATTTATCCAAGCAGGTTATCAAAATACTTTGCTACACATGTAATTACCCCAGGCAAATGCTTTCAACATAGGCAAACAAAATGGTCGACTGTATGCCATTTTCTCAGCAATAATCCCGATAAGAATGTGAAACGTGAAAACCATGATCTCCGAGTTAATTTAGTTACGTCTGCAAAACGTAACAGAAAGACGTGTGAAGTCAAGGATTAACAATCAAATATTTATTTACAATACTAAAATCATATGCAATTTAAGTAAGGTTAATACAACAAATAAATGTGTGCAATATAGTCTTACTGTTCAATGCTATACCGGTGTACAATTTACAGTCGTGTTGACGCGCACAAATCACTCTTCTGTACAATGGTAACCCAACACTCCGCAATTGTACACAGTCCCAGTAAATGTCCAATATCCGATAGCCGTTAACAAATAGCGTAGATTATGCAGCAGCCAAAAGTTAATACACAGTATAACAGACCCACACTAGAGCCTATAGGCTTTTTTTATATATCGATGTCTGGGAATCATAGAAACGATTGGTATTGATTGGTATTTGTCATGCCTGTGATCAACAGCATATATCTGATATTCACCACGGTATTTGGGCAAAACCTAAATGGTCAAGTATTGTCAAATGTCAAATACAAGAAAATATTAACATTCTTTCAAACAGATTCCTTTCAGGTGGGAACATTTTTTATGAATGAAGAAAAATGCCAAGAACGTGATGAAGTAAACCTTTGCTCTCGAGTTCATAACTGACACCTTTCCCAGTTAAATTAGTAAATGCATGCGTTCTATTTCTCAACTGTTTAACTAAATGTAGCTGTTTCAGACATGTATCAAACAGGGGAGACAACTCCATGGGATAAATGCCATATAGACAACTCTGAATAGTCCAACCTCATAGTATAATCAGAACTAGATTCAGTTTGCGGGGACTGTGACCTTGCCCTTTGAGTGTGTGAGTGAGTGAATAGAATTTAACGTCTTTCAACAATATTTCAGCTTTATCGCGATGAACGAACTAAGCACCACCCAGCCAAGTTGCGTTCTTGCTACATCATAGAAGAAAACTTTGAAGCAGCATGGGACCAGACACCCTCCATCTACTCTCTAAAACACTGAGGACAGCAAACAAGACACTTGACCTTTGACCGCAAATGAATAGGGTTTCTCTTTGCCCTGCCGGTAATGTATATCCAAAGCTTGGTACCAGTCCATACCTTCGAACTGCAGATATCGCACGGACAACAAATGTTAATGGATTAATGGATGGATAGACGGATAGTTGGACACAACTCATGATCGTATACATAAGGCCTTGTCTTCGATTAGCATATAAAAATGTGACTCGAACAGATCCGGATTTTGCGGACAGTGACATCTATTGGCAAATCGTTTATAAGCATATGCATGATTCTGGTGTTTTTGAACATTTTGGAAATCCTCTAAAAAATTTTTTTTTAAAGTTTCGGGTCGCTACCATTTCTGTTCGGTCAGGTTACGGCGAACAAAGCATATTTTAATTTTGGCCTTATCGTCTAATTTATGACAAAAGAGATGATTACAATTTCGCTATCTCTTTCTGGATAGTAATATTCCAGTGGGACCTGCATATGGCGTATACATATCTCGCCTAGTAGCATTTGCTAGATCCTGTGTTGAATGCGACGATTTTAATCAACGTCACAAAACATTGTTGCAGAAACTTATAAAACAGGGCTATTCCAACAAGCGCCTCCACTCAAAGTTTCTCAAATTTGGCGATACATATTGCATGTGATAGCAAAATACGAGTGTGGCGTGCAAGATCTATGGCGCTACGTTTCGTAACTTGTGTCTAATTCCGTTTAACCCGGGGCTAGGGGCCGTATGCACCCATGTACTTCAATATCATCATGGTGTTCATATGAACAGTCACAATCAAAGCGTGACTGAGATACATCATTCTCTAGATGCCGACTTTACAATGATTATTATGGATTATGAATACTGATCAGCGATACGGATTTTATAATTCTGGAACATCATGATGTCTTGTCGGCATAATTGAAAACTGTTGACCGCTTCTCTCTTGCAGAAAACTAGCCTATGTTTATGTATACTATGAGTGTCCTTTTGAATTTGGTGCTAATACTGTTATATGGAATATGGAATAGGTCTTTGGATTATGGACGCGGATATTCTTTAATGGATAACGGCTGAATTAGGAATGACGGACTAGACGCTAGTAATTACCCTAATTTGGGCACAACCTCTATTCAGCGCGGCAAAAAAATTTGGGGCAGGGGAAACGCACCCAAATTAGTGAAAATACGGATTCTGGCAAAGTAGGTAAGCTTTTACTAAATATGACGCTTAAATGACATAACTAAACTTTGATTATCAATACAAGAAAAAATAGATATATTCTTTTTTGTTTTTTTAGTCCTAATTTGGGTACAACGTTTAATATATCAAGGGGTAATCTGAAGCCCAGGTTACTATATCTTATGCGTGAAAAAGCCAGGTTGGAATTTCAGTTGGGGCGGGCCACCATGACAATTTTGCTGGCTCCAGGGGATTAAACTGACTATTCCTTTACTCTCTGACCCATGTATACTTCTTCATAACCCATATTTGTTAAAAATAACAAGCTGAGGACATTCCTAGTATGCTTTGGTGTGCTTGCGTCAGCCTATGTTATAGAAACATCCAGAATGTCTAATAATAGACTACAATACCATGACACTCCCTCTGTTAAAAAACGAAAGTTTTAAACTTGGAACTTTCTTGACAATTCAAAATATTATTGCAAAAAAAATTCTATATTACAACAGAAAAAATGTTGACAAACATATGTACATTATATGCGAAACAAACAATCAGCAATCAAATTGCCCTTGCCCTTAATATGTCTGATTTCAATATTGTATTCTTGTAACACCAAACTCAACAATCTTTGATTTTTGTTTTTCATCTTACTTATGAACACAAGTGGATTGTGATACTGAATACAGTAATTGGCAATGATGAGGAAGTAACATAAACATCAAAATGTTGTAAAGCCAATATCATTGCCAAACTTTCATTCCCAATTGAAGAATAATTTCTCTGTTTGTCAAATTTACGTGAAACATAACATATTGGGTGATCTACACCATCTATACCTTCTTGTAAGAAAACGGCACCTGCAGCAACATCACTAGCATCTACAGCCAGTTTAAAAGGTGAATCAAAATCTGGTGCTGAAAGAACTGGTGCGCTCTTGAGTATGGCTTTCATGTTAACAAAAGCTGACTCACATTCATCGGTCCAAACAAAAATTGCACTTTTTTTTAAGAGTTGAGTTAAAGGCTCAGTAATATCTGAAAAATTTGGACAAACTTTTCTGTAGTAACCATTTATCCCCAAGAAACGCATCAGTTGTCTCTTACATGTTGGTCTTGGAAATAGCGAAATAGCACTAACCTTAGCATCCACAGGTTTTGCCTGACCCTGACCTACAACATGACCCAAGAATGTCAAACGTGCATGTCCAAATTCACTTTTTCCAAGGTTGGTTGTCAGCTTGGCGTCACTTAGTCGATTGAACAGTGCGCGTATTCTCTGTAGATGATCTTCTCATGTATCGATGTCGACAATGGCGTCATCAATGTAAGTCTCACATCCTTCTAAACCAGAAGTCACACGGTTGATGAGACGTGAGCGGAGAATTTTTCATTCCATATGGCATAACTTTGTACTGGAACAGACTCTCCGAAGTGACGAATGCTGATATCTCCTTAGCACGATCTGTCAGTGGAACTTCCCAAAATCCTTTCAGAAGATCAAACTTTGACACAAACTTGGCACTTCCCATTTTATCAATGCAATCGCCAATGCGTGTAATAGGGAATGTGTCTGTTTTGGTCAATGTGTTCAACTTTCTGTAGTCAGTACACATCCTGTAACTGCCATCTGGCTTTGGAACGAGGATACAAGGTGAACCCCAGTTACTATTACTTGGTTCAATGAAGTCATTGCCCAATAAATACTGAATCTCTTTTTTCAGATAGTTTTGTTTAATGGGATTCAAACGATATTGGTGCTGCTTCACTGGATTAGAATCTCCGACATTGACGTCATGTGAAATTTTATCAGTCCGAGTAGGAATATCGGGAAACAAATGTTCATATTGACTGAGCAGGCTTCGAAGTTCTTCCTGAGGCGCTGATTCAAGATGACACAACTTGGAATCCAAATTAAGTAAAATGTCAGAGTTCTGTAATTTCGCCGCTGTCATGGGCTCTTCACAAGTTTCATTATTATCAGGTCAGAACTAACTACAGTTACAGGGTTATAGTACTGTTAGTGCTATCTCTGTCTATGTATAACTTTAACATATTTACATGACATAACTGTTTGTGTTTACGCCTGTCAGGATTTTGAATTACATAATTACGGTCACTTAATTTCTTTTCAATTACAACGCATATAAGGGAAGTGGAAGAGGTGCCGACATACTGACAGAGCCACATGACTTTACAGTATAGTCTTCTGGTTAACCTATTCTGAAGCACATACCAAGGATCTAACAATTCGTGAGATGTGTTGTATCTCAGGTAATCTTTTATTGTACCTGTTCATGTGGCAACTTGGATAGTATGACCACACGGCCCCTAGCACCGGCATAAGCGGTATTAGATAGAAATCTAGAGAGCTATGATGGAAATGCTCTGACAATTCGAATTGGTAATTGGTGAGCTGTGTCGCTGTGACAACTCGTACATTGGGGATTGGTGAGCGGTATCGTCATCAGATGAAAATGACGGCATTTAACACAAAAGACTAGTCTGTAAAGCCCGATGTCGACCCAGCATCAACTTCCCACAAATGCCAACATATATCAAAGACCAAAAGGTCTGTACAGGGGGCGGGTCTCGGGGACGAAACGTCCACCAGCAGAATCTCGCCATATACAGGTAAAAATTACAACGTATATAAGGGAAGTAGGAAGAGGTGCCGACATACTGACAGAACCACATGACTTCACAGTATAGTCTTTTGGTTAACCTATTCTGAAGCACAACCCAAGGATCTAACGATTCGTGATATGTGTTGTATCTCAGGTACGCTTTTATTGTACCTGTTAATGTGGCAACTTGGACCATAACATAACGACATAAGGACCATAATATCTAGCCTTAAGTGGATTATCAGGAATAGGCAGAAAAGCTAGCACCTTCTCACCAGGTTTGAAACTTCGTTAAAGGGCATGTTTATCATAGGTTATTTTCATACATTTTTGTGCTGACTTTAAATTTGACATGGCCAAATCACATGCTTTAATCAACCTGGTGCGAAAGTCCGAGACATATTGTAAGAGACTACATGAGTCAAGATCACTGTCTAGGAACTTTTCCTTTAGCAGTTTAAGTGGTCCTCTAACTGTATGACCAAAGACTAATTCAAATGGACTAAAGCCTAAAGACTCTTGAACAGACTCTATAACAGCAAACAATAACAAATGTATGCCTTCATCCCAGTCTTCCTCGGTGTCAAAACAATAAGTCCTAATCATGTTCCTTAATGTCTGGTGGAATCTTTCTAATGCGCCTTGGCTTTCTGGGTGGTATGCAGATGATTTGTACAGCTTTATTCCCAATTCATGCATGACTTGTTAAAAAATTCCTGACATGAAATTAGATCCCTGATCAGACTGAACGGACTGGGGTAAGCTGACAAGTGTGAAAACCTTAACTAAGGCCTTAACAATAGTTTTTGCCTTAATATTCCGTAAAGGAATGGTTTCAGGGAACCTGGTTGATGCACACATGATTGTTAACATGTATTGATTGCCTGACTTTGTTTTTGGTAATGGACCAACACAATCTATAATCACCCTACTAAATGCTTTCTCAAATGCAGGGATTTGTTGTAGAGGGGCCTTTGATATGGTTTGGTTTGGTTTTTCTACCAATTGACATGTGTGGCATGACCTGCAAAATTCAGTAACATCTTTCTTTAAATTTGGCCAATAGAAATGATTTAGAATTTTGTAATATGTTTTGTTAACACTTAAATGGCATGAAAGAGGTGTTTCATAAGCTATTCTGAGGATATCTGAACGATATGAATTTGGTCCTACAATCTGATATTTAGCTGCCCACTAATCATCAGGGGACAAATCTGGCGGTCGCCATTTGCGCATAAGAACACCATTCTTACAAAAGTAACACACAGGCTCTTGAGTTACATCACACTCATCTACTCCCCTGTCAAACAACTTGGAAATGTTCTTGTCACTATGCTGTTCATTAACCAGCCGTGATTTTGAAATTTTGTCATTAGAACATTCCAATTTGTTATCAAAATATGGCTTATCAGCCTCATCATTTAAACACACGATAGGGTCGTCCAAACAAACGTCATCGATGACGTCATCTTTAAGAGACTCCTCAGCCAATTTACTCATGGCTCTAGTAACTGCGCAAGCAGGATACAAACTTTGAATTTCGTCTTCAACTGGATCATGGATCTGATCCAAACGAGGCTTGTCAGTTAAAATCGGGTTAACCTCGACCTTATCTCCCGCAAGATCATTTCCAAGAAGTAATTGAACAACCTCAAATGGTAAACTACCTTTAACACCTACCGTAACAGGCCCAGAAATCAAGTAAGAAGACAGATGAACGTTATGGAGCGGAACGGGTGTATAATTTACAGAATCTGCCCCTTTAATCAGGACATTACTGCCTGCAAATGGAGAGTCAGAAAACGGCAAAGTATCTGCCAACAAAAGAGACTGGCACGCACCCGTGTCTCACAAAATCTTCACAGGAGTAGCATTAGACAAATCACTTGAAAGTGACACAAAACCATTGTGGATAAATGGTTCAAAAATCTCCATAACAGGATTTGAATACGAAGCTGCGCATCAAAAAACCCCTCGGCTCTGGGTACATTCATAATGTATTCAATTTGAACCAAGATGTCAGGAACACCAAGCAGTCATGTCACAAATATACAGATTTTGCAATTAGAAATGACCCCTAAGATTTCCGTCCAATCAGAGAAACCGGTATTCATTACATAAATTTCTTGATGCATCAATGATGTATACCAAATTTTACATCGAGTATTTGAACGGTATCAGAGATAGAGATCATTAATGATTTCGCATAAATTAAAGATGGCCGCCCTTCCTTCCCGCCACTCAGAGGAACTGATGTGGTTATTCATTGAAATTTCTCTTGATACATTGATGCTGTATACCAAGTTTCGTATAGAACACTGAAATGGTATCAGAGATATACATCAATAAAGATTTTGCATAAATTAAAGATGGCCACCAAGGTTTCCACCCAATCAGAGAAACCAGAACTGTCATTTGTCGTAAGTCTCTTGATGCATCGATGATGTATACCAAATTTTACATCGTGCACTTGAACGGTATCAGAGAACGAGATCATTAATGATTTTGCATAAATTAAAGATGGCCGACCATCCTTCTCCCCACTCAGAGGAACTGATGTGGTTATTCATTGCAAGTCAGTTGATACATCGATGCTGTATACCAAGTTTGGTATAGAACACTTATATTGGATCAGAGATATATATCATTAAAGTTTTTGCATAAATTAAAGATGGCCGCCAAAGTTTTCAGTCAATCAGGTCCCGATTCAAAGCATCTGGATGTATCGATGATGTATACCAACTTTCATATAAAACAACTGAATGGTAACAGAGATATGTATCATGATCGATTTCGCATAAATTAAAGATGGCCTCCAGGATTTCCAGCTAATCAGAAAAGCCAGTTTGGTAATTTATTGAAAGTTGCTTGATGTATCGATGATGTATACCAACTTTCGTATTGAACAGTTGAATGGTTTCCGAGATATGGATCATTATCCATTTCGCATAAAATTAAAGATGGCCGCCAAGGTTTTCACCCAATCAGGTCCCAATTAAATAGGCTTCTGGTCCTTGACCAGGTAAATAAGCATACCAAATTTGGAATTCTTCAGTGGAACCGTTCTCCGGCTATCTCGCTCACGTACAGACGTACGGACGTACGGACGTACGGACAGACGGACGCACAAGACGACGACAATACCCCATGGCCAAAATTGGCCGAGGGGTAAAAACGGTCACCCTTATCCTTGATAGAACTAATAGGAACAGTGTCCCTGGCCATCTTAACGTCATATACACTATGAACGTCACTAACCTGCTTGGGTATAGATCTTAAAGTGAGGAAACCCCTGGGCTTTTGAAAGGCTTGTTCTTTTTGTTTTCCTTTCAATTTAAAACAATTAACCATTAAGTGACTTTCCTTCTTACAATAATTGCAAACGGGATACTTATTTTGAGTGTTAAACGTGTGTTTGACCTTTGACCTTAGTAACTGGGGTTAAAAGTTTTAGGCCTTGAGAAAGAACTGGGTTTGTTACCTGAGAGATTAGACTGGAATGAACTTGGCTTAACAGCAGTAACAAATGATAATTTGTGTGTCAGAGCTTATTCTTCATCAAAACGTGATGCCTGATCTAAAGTGTTGGCGTTCTTTTCATCAATAAATGTTCTAATATCACCCCGGATAAACCTTTTAATTTCCTCTACCAGCATAAGCTGTCTACGGCTTTCAAATTGGTTGACAATTTTAACCGAAGCACACCACCCTATCAAATAACTGTTGTTTCGAACGAGCAAATTCTACATGAGTCTGAGAGTTTTCATTTTCACAACTAAGAAACTTTTGTCTATAGGCTTCAGGAACTAATTGGTAACCTTTAAGGATTAAATCCTTCATTGTATCAAAATCTGATGCTTACTCTACCGTCAATTGGGTGTAAATGTCCCTTGCCTTTCCGATCAAAACATTTTGTCGTAAACTCCAATTTACTTTTGGCCAGTTTAAATTTTCAGCAATTTTCTCAAAATGCAGAAAATATTTATCAACTTCTTTTCCCTGAAATGGTGGAACGAGACGTATTTGACGAGCTGCATCAAATTTTGATTGTGATTGTACAGATGCATGTGCTTGAGGACTTGTAAGCGACTGTAATTCCATATGCCTCATTTCTAACTGAAACTGTCTTTCTTTCTCTTTCTCTCTTTCCTCTTTTTCTAACATTTCTCTCTCTAATTCTTTGTCTCTTTCTTTCTCTAATTTTTCTGTCTCTAACTGAAACTGTCTTTCTTCCCTTTCTCTCTCTAATTCTAATTTCTTTAATTCCAGTTGATGTTGCAATTCTAATTTCCTTATTTCCAAATCATCAGCCGTTTCCTAAGTTAAATCAAAATCACTTTCATCCCAAAGTTGTTTTCTAACAAAATGTTTAATAATGAGTTTCTTAATTTCTTGCTTTCTCAAAGATGAATTTAGAACTATGTTGCAATGCTGCCAGCTGATCAATAATGTAATCAAACTATCCCGGATGCCAGGCCCCCAATTTCTGTTACGTCTGCAAAACGTAACATAAAGACGTGTGAAGTCAAGAATTAACAATCAAATATTTATTTACAATACTAAAATCATATACAATTTAAGGAAGGTTAATACAACAAATAAATGTGTGAAATATAGTCTTACTGTTCAATGCTATACCGGTGTACACTTTACAGTCCTTGATGACGCGCACAAAACGCGCACAGTATAACAGACCCACATAAAAGCCAGTTTGAATTCCCTGCTCAATGACTGAATGATGCGCTATTTATAACACTCTATGCGGCATTCCAGATCATTCTACCAATCAAGAAGCTTCTAGAATACACACCATTACCGCATCATCTGACCTAGATACAATTTACAACAGTCTTCCAGAAAGCTCCAAGTGATTGACCCACATAATAGTAGGTAAACAAGCTTGAGACAGCCTATATTCTAGAAACATCCAGAATGTCTAATAATAGACTACAATACCATGACAATTTGCCTCTCGGATATTTCTCCATGCACGTGCCAATGTTCATTGTTCAACGAATTCCTGCTAAATTAAATACGTATTTATTAAATTGAGAGTTTGCGTGATTTCTTTATAAAACAATTCAGCTCTGATGACCGGACACCCGTTCGGTGCATAATGGGACGCGCTAAGCGTGTCGTAGACGGCAGTCTGGGCTATTTATAGGACAACTACTTGGCGTCCGTTGTTGATCGATATGTATTTCTTTATTTTTCTAGAATATGTGATTAACGAAATGTTGGTTTGCTAATGCTTACTTACTTAGCTTGGCATCGATGCTTACCAGGGGGCATTGAATTCAAAAAATCCAATCCAATTTCCAAATTTTGTATTGAAATCTGAAAATATCGATGTTTAGGGGATATAGCAGTAGCAGGAAACTCTAAAACTACTTCTTTTGAGCAGGAAAAAATCCTCCAATTTTGGAGTAATGAGTACATCAGATAGTACATATGATGAAGACAGAGATACCAAGTGCATAGGTTGGTTTACATTTTGAGTGGTTTATTTGGATTAAATTAACATGAAAGACAATGTTGCAAAAACATAAAACTGAGTTGCATATGGCCACCCTTCTCAATGATGATCATGTAGGTTGTCCTCCACAGTTTCGTAGTAATGGCCCCGGTCTAATTTCATAATACGATAGACTGCCCTTGTTCTGCTACATCATAATTCTTCTTGTCTTCTTAATAGCTTATATCTATAATACCATCCTATTCAGCATTATCAACGCTGCAAACGAGTACGTACAGATCGAGTGCTGGCTTCGTCTACACGCTGATCGGGATCATGGAGTAAATTTTGTCCTGACTCAGTTATGCCCCTTGGGTGTGCCTAAAACTCGGCACTCATTTACGGGAAGAAAATCTGACAAAAAACGGGCAGGTTGACCCCCACTTTTGTTTGCCTTTTTAAGTTGAGACCGGACCAGGGAACGTGAGTAAGAAGTTTAATTGAAATCGCTCTTACAGATTTTTCTGGAAATTGAGCCGAATTTGACCATTTTTCGACATTTTAGGGGGTTTTCTAGGAAAAATGAAGCAACTATGGAGGAGAATGTTCGAGTTTAATTTTCTAGAACATAGCAGTGCCATATCTTAAAATAATAGTTTCATCATGCTCTTTAAGAAAATATATACATATAAGTGATTTGGGTTGAAGGTTTTACAACTGGTGGCCGAAAAACGGACCCATAGTCTATCACATGACGAATGGAAGAATCCCTGGAGTGCACCCTTAAGGCATAATAGTGGAGGCAATGCATTATCTCGATGTAGACTCCATTACGGAGCGGAGATGTGTCATTACACCAGATTGTTTAAGTTTGATTGCCTAGTTACATCTGAAGCGCTATTTTCGGAGTCAGGTGGAAAGAAGACCAGGAGTTCGATTAAAATAATCCACAGTGTGTCCATTAGTATACTATTGAAGTTATTGCATACTGTATTCCACACAGGAGTTATCTCCCCCTGGAATGAGATTTCGGTGGCTATTATGGCAGAACGAGGTCCTATCAGAATGATATAAATTTGCCAGAACTATTTTCTTTACAACAGAACCCATTTACAGTCCATAAAGGATGGAACGGATGTATATTATTGAGGTTTCATGAATTCTTTCTCAAGTTTCTGAAGCATTTCCCATGTTTCTAAGAGAAAATTTAGTGCAAAATTACCAATAATTTGACTTGGTTACATCTCTTATTTGCATTTTTCCCGCGTTCCTGGTATAATTGGAAAGCGGAAAAGCAACCATGGCCTTCATATTGCCGAATGGATGTCCATTATTAAGAGTAAATGGGTTAATTTTGAGTTTTGTTCTCGAAAATTCTGCTAGAGTTGGCAAAAGTGATCAAAACAAAGATGGGGTAGGGGGAAAGTTATCAGTCGGATTTGCCACAATAGTATGTATAACTGGCAAGTGTTGTATACCGCCATACTCGCAAATACTCCCAGATTACGATAAATGTGAATAATTAATTTCACGAAAAACATCCTGCCCCTTAAGGTTGCCTTCCACAGTTTCGTAGTAATGGCACCGGTCTAATTTCATAATACGATAGACTGCCCTTGTTCTGCTACATCATAATTCTTCTTGTCTTCTCAATAGCTTATATCTATAATACCATCCTATTCAGCATTATCAACGCTGCAAAAGAGTATGTACAGATCGAGTGCTGGCTTCGTCTACACGCTGATCGGGATCATGGAGTAAATTTTGTCCTGTCCCAGTTATGCCCCTTGGGTGTGCCTAAAAATCGGCACTCATTTACGGGAAGAAAATCTGACAAAAAACGGGCGGGTTGACCCCCACTTTCGTTTGCCTTTTTAGGTTGAGACCGGACCAGGGAACGTGAGTAAGCGGTTTAATTGAAATCGCTCTTACAGATTTTTCTGGAAATTGAGCCGAATTTGACCATTTTTCGACATTTTAAGGGGTTTTCTAGGAAAAATGAAGCAACTATGGAGGAGAATGTTCGAGTTAAATTTTTCTAGAACATAGCAGTGCCATATCTTAAAATAATAGTTTCATCATGCTCTTTAAGAAAATATATACATATAAGTGATTTGGGTTGAAGGTTTTACGACAACTGGCGGCCGAAAAACGGACCCATAGTCTATTCCATGACGAATGGAAGAATCCCTGGAGTGCACCCGTAACGTGTCCAGCCAGGCTGAACACAATTACCCACCTTCGGCGGTCTCGCCTCGGGTACCCGGTACTGATTCCGACCAAAGTAACAATTACTCCCCGTCACTAGGTGAGCTCGGGGGATGGGAGAAGGCAGAAATATAGATGGTTAGACATAACCAAGACAGGCGTAACGTTTACAACTATATTGTGACAATAAAAGATAGGAGTGGTTAGAGTGGGGAAGGGTCAATATCAAGTTACATTTATCATACGTTATCAATGGAATCACAATATAAACGCGCTCAACCTCTACGAGCTTGGAAATGGCCTGGGTGCAACTTCCAGTCCAGCTTCAGTCTCGGCTAGTGGCTGGTCACAGGTACCCGGCGCGGTAAATATACTGCATTTATATTAAATTACGTACACGAGAGTTTAACTTCTACGAGCTAGAAAGTGACCTGGCTGCAACTTCCAGTCTGGCTTCAGCCCTGAATGATGGCTTGGCAATATCAGACGAAGTAAGAATTAATAAAGTTAAATTATATGTATACGCGAATTCAGCACCTACGGGCTTGGAAGAGGCCTGACTGTGACTTCGCCCCTTCACCCTGGCTTGGACCCCACCCTGACTGGGCTGCTCTATATAGGCACCTCCAGTCAGGCTTCAGATCCGGCTGGTGGCTGGTCCAAAGTACCAGGTAAGTATATATGTACAATACAAGTCATGGATACGCACTACTCACCTCTTCCCGCCAGATGAGTAAGGGAATGCACGTTTCGGCTACTACTAGCAGAAGCAACCACTTCTGGACTGGCTGACCAATCACCCCTTCTCCGTCCGACCATAGTCCAGACTGCTCCCTGTCCCCGGCTTGTGTTGTCTGCCAGCTATACCGGCTGCCCTCAGCCTTTGGTCATCCACCACCAACACCCCTCTGCCTTATCCCCGACATAGTCCACCTAGTCCATACCCGTAGGATTCCAGTCACCCCTTGAACAACAAGCTGAGTAGCTAGCAGGTCCTCCGCCAAGTAGTCTGTTTGAGAGCGTACAGCATATACGCTTCCAATATCTCCTTAAACATAACTTGGAAAATGGATATGTGTATGTAGAAAGAAACGTTTATCTGGAATTGTTGAAACAAGTTGAGGAGGTTTGGGAAGCAGTAATGGGTAGTGTAACACTGGAATGTAAGTCTGTAGTTGTATATGGATTTGTGGATGGTGGGATTTCCTGATGAAGGGACCTAAATATAGAGAGCCGAGAAGAATAAATCTGAAGGCCGACCAGAAGATAGTCCTGTCTGCATTGGAACAGTGCGTTATTGATTGGTCTAAGCGAGAAAAAGTTGAACCTGCAGTACTCGCTGATTGGCTGGACCTCACCAAGTGCAAGGTCGTTGAAATAATCCGCCTTATTGACAGAAGTACCCTTCCTCAGCAAAACAAGTACTGAGAAACCTCAATTCGCAAGAAGTTCTAGCAAATCTCCAGAGTAATTTCGTCATAGTCCCAGCAGGCAAAGCTCCAAATAATATAATATTCCTATGTAAATATTACTATTACCAGGTGCTGGTAAAAGAATTGTGTGTAAACATATCATCATGAAATACATCTACTTATTCACAAACCGCATTTACCCTGGAAGATTTATTTAACAATCACAAAACGTTTCTCAGGGAAAGAGGTATTTGTCTTCCAACCAATCATAACGATATACCAGAAGCATACTGGACTACCAAAATGCATAAATCACCATACAAAGCTGGATTCATAGCTGGACCTAGAAGCTGCACCACCAAGCTTCTTGGTGACGAAGGCCCTTCAGGATTTCAAAGCATTTTGGGAAAGGTATTGCGCCACTATTTCTAATGAAAGTAATGACAGTTCTGATGTCGGGGTTTCCGTTGAGGTAGGCAAGGTTATTGTCAAGTTTAAGATATAGCGCCGCATGTCTGACGCTTTTGCAGTGAAGATATGCACCCGTGGTAGCGAAAGTACAGATTACACCGGGGCTTACCTCGATGTTACGCTCTCTGCAAATGGCGCACAAGCAATACTTTCCCGCCAGTGTACCATTTACAGTTCATAAAAATGCCCTGATATTAAACCCAAACGAGAAATCGATCTGTAAACTTTTCAGACGAAGCCCCACCTCGTAAAAACTACCATACCATTTTAAAGCCGAATTCCCATATGGTACAGATGCCTCAATTGGCCATGTCTTCGAAAACCCGAATGCCATTAGGGACAGTCTCCGTGAATGTTGACAGAACAGCTGCTTCCAATGTGAAGAAATTGATATTGTTAGATTAATGTCCATCAAAACTCCCGGAGTATGTTTTGATCAGAGACAATGAAAAGTTCCTATCAACAAGGATGAATAACCTAGGGCGGTAAAGATAAGCCAAATAATTGTATGTAGTACCATTGTCCTGCTGTTTTATCTTCTTGCACAACTGATCGCCATGAAACAGTATTTTATCAGGATTTGTTGTGTCCAGTTAATTCCATCAATGACTGCGAATTTAAGAAAACAATCGACCATAGAGGTCCATGTCCACATCCACCATAACTGGCGCTGCTGCTGCGGGGGCCATGGACCTCTATGGTCGATTTTTTTGGTCGATGATATCTCATATCATTGATGAAGAGTATGATTTGAAAATGGAGATATCGCTGATGAGCTTAACATAATCTAATAAAGCGAATGGTACCCATATTGGATTATGCACATCCATAAAACATAATACCAACTGTCCTCTCACCAATGCCCATGCACTCCCCAAGTTTGAAGTAGCTTGGTTGAATCGTTCAAGAGTTATTGTTCAGACAAGATCTAAATGCTGAAAATCTAAGATGACTGATGGTGGCCATCTTGGATTACACATGTAACTGAAAAGCAATGACAACTGTCCTCTCACCGATGTCAAGCCAAACTGCAAGTTTGAAGTCGATCAGTTGAATTATCTTAGAGTTTTGTTCAGACAAGATGCAACTGCTTAAAATGCAACATAATCCAATATCGCTGGTAGATGGCAGCCAAATTGGATTATGCTCGTTCATGAAACACAATCCTAACCGGAATCTCGCCAAGGTCAAGGGACTCCCCAAGTTTGAAGTAGATCAGTTGAATCTTACTCCAGCTATTGTCCGGACAAGATCAAACTGCTTAAAATGCAATGAAATCCAGCATGGCTGATGGTGGCCGTATCGAATTAAGCACGTCCTTGAAAAACAATCCTAATCCTCCTCTCAACAATGTCAAGGCACTCCCCAGGTATGAAGTAGATCGGTTGAATCGTTCTCGAGTTATTGTCCGGACAAGATCCAACTGCTTGTAATCCAATATGGCTTACGGCGGCCATATTAGATTACGCACATTGCTGAAAAACAATCCCAACCGTCCTCTCACCAATGTCAAGGCACCCCCCAAGTTTGAAGTAGATCAGTTGAATTGTACTTCAGTTATTGTCCGGACAAGATCAAACTGCTTAAAATCCAATGAAATCCAGTATGGCTGATGGTGGCCATATTGGATTAAGCACGTCCTTGAAAAACAATCCTAATCCTCCTCTCAACAATGTCAAGGCACTCCCCACATATGAAGTAGATCGGTTGAATCGTTCTCGAGTTATTGTCCGGACAAGATCCAATTGCTTATAATCCAATATGGCTGACGGCGGCCATATTGGATTACGCACATTGCTGAAAAACAATCCCAACCGTCCTCTCACCAATGTCAAGGCACACCTGAAGTTTGAAGTTGATAGGTTAAATCGTTCCCGAGTTATTGTCCGGACAAGAAAATCTAAGATCCAACTGCTTATAATCCAATATGGCTGACGGCGGCCATATTGGATTATGCACATTGCTGAAAAACAATCCCAACCGTCCTCTCACCGATGTCAAGGCGCTCCCCAAGTTTGAAGTAGATCAGTTGAATCGTACTCCAGTTATTGTCCGGACAAGATCAAATTGCTTAAAATCCAATGAAATCCAGTATGGCTGATGGTGGCCATATTGGATTAAGCACGTCCTTGAAAAACAATCCTAATCCTCCTCTCAACAATGTCAAGGCACTCCCCACATATGAAGTAGATCGGTTGAATCGTTCTCGAGTTGTTGTCCGGACAAGATCCAACTGCTTATAATCCAATATGGCTGACGGCGGCCATATTTGATTACGCACATTGCTGAAAAACAATCCCAACCGTCCTCTCACCAATGTCAAGGCACACCCCAAGTTTGAAGTTGATCGGTAAAATCGTTCACGAGTTATTGTCCGGACAAGAAAACCTAAGATCCAACTGCTTATAATCCAATATGGCTGACGGCGGCCATATTAGATTATGCACATTCCTGAAAAACAATCCCAACCGTCCTCTCACCAATGTCAAGGCACATCCCAAGTTTGAAGTTGATCGGTTAAATCGTTCACGAGTTATTGTCCGGACAAGAAAATCTAAGATCCAACTGCTTATAATCCAAAATGGCTGACGGCGGCCATATTGGATTACACACATTGCTGAAAAACAATCCCAACCGTCCTCTCGCCAATGTCAAGGCACACCCCAAGTTTGAAGTTGATCGGTTAAATCGTTCACGAGTTATTGTCCGGACAAGAAAATCTTACGGAATTACGGAATTACGGAACTACGGAATTACGGACACCGGTGTTTCTAAGTCCCCCCCCCTCCCCCCTACTAAGTAGCGGGGGACAAAAAGGCTTATTTGTCATACACTATTTTCGTCTCGAGTCTGTGAAAAATACTGAATCCCCCTGATGAAACCTGCCATGAACAATAGTTGCGGGAAAATACAAGCGTCTAATCCGTCATTCATAATTCAGCCGTCGTCCATTAAAGAATATCCGCGTCCATAATCCAAAGACCTATTCCATATCCATATAACAGTATTAGCACCAAATTCAAAAAAGACAATTATAGTATACATAAACATAGGCTAGTTTCCTGCAAGAGAGAAGCGGTCAACAGTTTTCAATGATGCCGACAAGACATCATGATGTTCCAAAAATATAAAATCCGTATCGCTGATCAGTATTCTTAATCCATAATATTCGTAGTAAAATCGTCATCTAAAGAATGATGTATCTCAGTCACGCTTTGATTGTGACTGTTCATATGAGAACCATGAGGATCTTGAAGTACATGGGTTCATACGGCCCCTAGCCCCGGGTTAAGCGGAATTAGACACAAGTTACGAAACGTAACGCCATAGATCTTGCACGCTACGTTCGTATTTTGCTATCAGCGCCAAATTTGAGAAACTTTGAGTGGAGGCGCTTGGAGGAAAAGTACGATGACATGGCTGTAGACATGTTTCAGGTGGAGCGGGCCAGGATTAGTTTATATGTCATTCGCTAGGCATATCAAAGTGGGTAAATAATACTTGCGTACGAAAAACTGCATAATCCATAAACTTGCAAAGGATGAACACCTGGATCTGACCTCTGCTATAAAATCGGGAATTGATTGTAACATTTGTAATCCAATTATGTAAAAATTACAACACATATAAGGGAAGTGGGAAGAGGTGTCGACATACTGACTGCGTCACATGGCTTCACAGAATAGTCTTCTGGTAAACCTATTCTAAAGCACATACCAAGAATCTAACGATTCGTGCTATGTGTTGTATCTCAGGTACGCTTTCATTGTACCTGTTCATGTGGTAACTTGGATGATATGACCACACGGCCCCTAGCACCGGCATAAGCGGTATTAGATACAAATCTAGAGAGCTATGATGGAAATGCTCTGACAACTCGTATACTGGTAATTGGTGAGCTGTTTCGCTGTGACAACTCGTACATTGGAGATTGGTGAGCTGTATCATCGTCAGATCTAAATGATGACATTTAACACAAAAGACTAGTCTGTAAGGCCCGATGTCGACCCAGCATCAACTTCCCACAAATGCCAATACATATCAATGACCAAAAGGTCTGTACAGGGGGCGGGCCTCGGGGACGAAACGTCCACCAGCAGAATCTCGCCATATACAGGTGAAAATTACAACACATATAAGGGAAGTGGGAAGAGGTGCCGACATACTGACTGCGTCACATGGCTTCACAGAATAGATCACTGGCAGCAAGAGTTTGGCCAACTGTGCTTGTTGAATTTGGCAATTTACGAAATGTTTGCCAATTTTCTGTCTACTGATCAACAGAAAATTCTGAGGCCAATTTTTAAGATTTTAACTCTCTTCTGTAAAGTATACCAGTGCCTGATACCAAGTAAGCAAAATAATAATTCCAAAATTGTCAACTCCAAGATATTCAACTCAAAGATAAATATTCAACTCCAAGATATTCAACCCCAAGATAGATATTCAACTCCAAGATAAATATTCAACTTCAAGGTATTCAACTCCAAGATAGATATTCAACTCCAAGTTATTCAACTCCAAGATATTCAACTCAAAGATAAATATTCAACTCCAAGATATTCAACTCAAAGATAAATATTCAACTCCAAGATATTCAACTCAAAGATAGATATTCAACTCAAAGATATTCAACTTCAAGATATTCAACCCAAATTTAAATATTCAACTGCAAGATAATTCAACTCAAAGATAAATATTCAACTCCAAGATATTCACTCGAAGATAGGTATTTAACTCCAAGATATTAAATCCCAAGATCGTCAACTTCCAAGATATTCAACCAATTCCAAGATATTCATCCAACTGCAAGATCTTCAACTCCAAGGTATTCAACTCCAAGACACTCAACTCCAGGATTTCACAGCTCAAGACAAATGTGAATTGCAGAAGAAAACACAATTCAGACAGAGAGAACAGCGCCTTCTTATGAAATGACCAGATGCTAGTTATGAATTTAGGAAACAAGGATCTATTGATTCTTCTCCAAGTAAATCACTCAGTCATGAGCAATACAAGAAATTATAAAACATAGCAGCAAATCTCACAAGAAAGAATCGTAAATATTATCCGATGAATTACAACAACAACAACTCGTGTTGCTATGTAACCGGCGTACACTGTGGTCCAGTTCTTCACAAAAAGTTTATGTCACGTCTAGAATGTACTCTGTTGTAGGCTTGATATAATTTTATAATTTCTGGTAATTGCATGCAATAAAGAACGCAATAAAGAATCCCGAATAACGTATCTAAAATTCAGCGCTAGATTGCAGTTGTCCTGAGTGCAATATGGCGTCATCTCGATGAAGTTTAGAGGCCCACCCCGTTTCCAGGTCACAAACCGACATCCGGAACTAGCCGACCGTTTGCTCGCTGGCCCTTGAAAAGCAAGCTGTGCGACTTTGGAAATAAGGTACGACGATTCACCGACGAAGAAAAAAATACATACAAAATATAATCCCATTTAAAGTTAACATAAATATATTGGTACGACAATACTTTCACCATTTCTTACTTGAAGTTTCATTATTTCTACAGTTCAGAAAGTCGGCGTGAAGACAAATTAGATGTCGACCGTTGATAATGACGATCGATGTTGCGACAATTGTAGATTTCATTATGCATGTCCGAATCACTGAGGCAGCGTACAGAGGTCATGGAGAGGTCACGCAACTGTAGTGCATGGCTCAAAATTGACAGACCGCTGGCATAGTCACCAAGACAAAAACTCTGCCGTTGAATGTATGCAGATATTGAAAAACTCAAAATGTCTTACGGAAGAAATTGATGCTAAAGCTCACATACCGTACAAACATGTATCCACATGGGATTTCTCGACTCTCTATACTACAATCCCTCATCAGGACCTTATTGACCGTCTAAGTTCATTAATAGTATCAAGAAAACTGATCGTAGATATATTAATGTTAAAAGCCATAAAGCATTCTCTAGCTCTACTACATACAAGAAATATCTTTCATGGGATGTTTCTTTGTTTATAGAGTTGCTTGAATTTCTCATTAAAAATATCTATGTGAAATTTGGCAACACAATATATCAACAGCATATAGGTATTCCAATGGATACTAATTGTGCACTCCTGTTGGCTGACCTATATCTGTTCTCTTATGAATATGACTATATGCAAGCGCTTTCAAAAACCGATATATTCAAAGACCATTCCTTCTCATTCACCAAACGCTATATAGACGATCTTCTCGCTGTGAATAATCGCTATATAAATGACGCAGTCAATTATATATACCCACCTTCACTGGATTTGAAGGCGACTACAGATAGCCCTACAGGCACATCATATTTATACCTATATCTCTATAAAAATGAAACGGGCCTTCTCTCTCGTCGACTTTATGACAAAAGAGGTGATTACAAGTCCGACATCGTAAACTATCCCTTTCTGGGCAGTAATTTTCAAGTGGGACCTGCATATGGCGTATACATATCTCGCCTAGTAGCATTTGCTAGATCCTACGTTAAATGTGGCGATTTTAATCAACGTCACAAAACAGGGTTGCAGAAACTTATAAAACAGGGCTATACCACCAAGCGCCTCCACTCAAAGTTTTTTTTCAAATTTGGCGATCGCATACTGATAGCAAAATACGAGCGTAGCGTGCAAGATCTATGGCGTTATGTTTCGTAACTTCTATCTAATTCCGCTTAAACCGGGGCTAGGGGCCGTATGAACCCATGTACCTCAAGATCCTCATGGTACTCATATGAACAGTCACAATCAAAGCGTGACTGAGATACATCATTCTCTAGATGACGACTTTACAACGAATATTATGGATTCAGAATACTGATCAGCGATACGGATTTGATATTTTTTGGAACATCACGATGTCTTGCCGTCATCATTGAAAACTGTTGACCGCTTCTCTCTTGTATGAAACTAGCCTATGTTTATGTATACTATGATTGCCTTTTGAATTTGGTGAAAATACTGTTATATGGAATGGGTCTTTGGATTATGGACGTGGATATTCTTTAATAGACGACGACAGAATGATGAATGACGGACCGAAGATGCTTGTAATTATAAATTTGAAGGAAACCAATCGACGTGTGGATAAAAAAATACGTATGGATGATATGATATTCGATAAATTTATTCATGAGGAATAAATATCAGAAAATGGGGCTTGCTGATCATGTTGCCGGCACTCACTGCGTGGAAGTAGGCTTTCGAGAGTGCCGCAGTAAGTAGTCAAAAGATATGTAATAACCATGGTAAAATTCTGCGGCAATGTAACTCGTAATATACTCACCATATAGATGCCACAATTCCTCAGAAGATATCATGTTCACAAGATCCAGGGCGGTACGACACACGGATGGAAGAAAAATATGACGGGCGGACGCTGCTGCATGGGTGCTTAACTACCGTGTCACTGATGTAGAGATGGGCATTTAACTGATGTGAGGCGACCTCTCATGTTTCAAATAGAAGGGTGGAATAGATCTCAAGATATCGCGTTCACAAGATTCGGGACGGACGGAATCCAAGATTGTCAATCGCAGCCATCTTGGATTACGTACCGTGAAGCACCTTTTCAAGTTTGAAGTCAATCAGACCAATTGTTATCAAGTTACCGCGTTCACAAGATGCAGGATGGACGGAATCCAGGATGGTCAATGATAGCCATCTTGGATTACATACTACCTCAATGAAAATCAATACCAATGGCCGTCTAACTGATGTGAGGCACCTCCTCAACTTTGAAGTCAGTCGGACGAATTGTTTCATGATACCGCGTTCACAAGATTCGGGACGGACGGAATCCAAGGTTGTCAATCGCAGCCATCTTGGACTACGTACCGTGAAGCACCTTCTCAAGTTTGAAGTCAATCAGACCAATTGTTATCAAGTTACCGCGTTCACAAGATGCAGGACGGACGGAACCCAGGATTGTCAATGGCAGCCATCTTGGATTACATACTACCTCAATGAAAATCAATACCAATGGCCGTCTAACTGATGTAAACTTCTCAAGTTTGAAGTCAATCGGACGAATTGTTTTCGCGATACCGTCTTCACATATGCAGGACGGACGGAAACCAAGATGGTCAATAGCAGCCATCTTGGATCACGTACTGTGAAGCACATTCTCAAGTTTAAAGTCAATCGGACTAATTGTTTTCACGATACAGCGTTCACAAGATATCGTTCTACGCAGCAGGTTACAGCCAATTTTATTCAAACTAATTGAGGCTTGTATGCTATCAACTAAGAATTCAAAATCAAATTATTTGTTGTTGTTGTTGACTGGAAAAATAACTGTGCCCCTCAAACGTGGCGACTAGTCCCTCTGTAAGACTTGTATACTTGGTTCATCGAAAACTTTGCACTATGAATAAACACTAGGTCTGGTGGTGGTTGGTGGTGACTGAAGCATTAAGAGCATGTACGCACAATGCCCAACGTATTTACAGTTCAAGGAACAAATTCACAGTTCACGAAACACAGCGATCAGCCATCAATTACGGGAGACCCGCAGTATTAATTTCAGAAATGCAACGAGCAATGGATCTCCAGGAGAACCAATGCATATACAGTAAACACAGTTCCTGTTCGGACTGATTTGCCATTATATTGATGTGGTGATAGATGACACAAATTTAGCCACTGCAGAACGTACATCCTGCTTCACAACTGCTGGAAGTCTCCTTGTGTAACTAAGAAGGGTAGGTTGATCAATGACTCTGACGTATGGAGCGACCTTGTTCCTAACGAAGCTAGGTTCAATGATATCAATCTGTCGTCGTTCAGCAATGTACCTATCACATTCGAAAACACATGACCTGTGGTCTCCAGTCCCTCAGTACATGTACACTGAGCAGATTCACAGGTGACGCCTAAATTGATGTTTACGGAGTTTACTATGTCCAAGTCGTAAGCGATTTAGTTTGACTTCTGATAATCTGTCTTCCCGGTTTTTGTAACCATATGTGTTTGGACTGTTGAGCACAAGAGATGGAAACTGCGCCCAGTCAGGTCCATGTTCCAACATCTCTGCCACTACAATCTTGAAAAGTCACGAATCAGTTTTTTTTTCATTTCTGACCTTGAATGAGGAGGTGAGCTTAGCTGGGATTTGGTTTGTTGGCTGCATTTTTAGCATACTGGTCTGCTATCCCATTGGCTGCCACGCCAGCCTGTCCACACACTCATGAAGCAGAAACAGGATGGTGTCGATTGGCCAAGTGTTGAAGTTGCTGTCTGATGTCCAAGACAAACTGGAAAAGTATCATTAGTATTCAAGGTACATGTAGCTAAGGCACTTTGACAGTCACTGACAATATGAACCTGATCAACTCGATGACTTCTGGAGTAACTGCATGAGAAATGGACAGCCAAAGATATAGCAAACAGTTCTGCAGGAAAGCTGCTTCTGGATTTAGATATAGATCTACTTTGAATTAGAGTTTGTGAATGGATACCTCTGGTATACATGACTGATGCTGATCCACATGGTCCTGGATAAACAGGTGCAGAGCCACCAGTTAAGATTATTAAGCTCTTGTTGGTAGTCTTAGATAATTCATCATTCAGATTTTGTTTTGGCCATACCTATCTGTTCCACTGTTTTGCTCTTGCTATTACCCAACCCAGTCCAGGAACGTTGTGAAATCTGAAGAGTAGGAAGTATCAATGATTGCCACTTGCTGTTTGTTGTTTTTCGTTCAGTTTTGACAGAGCTAGCATTTCTGATTTCTCTGTGGCAGTCTCCCATTCAGCATGTATATCACAAACATGGGGGAAAACTGTGAACTGCTGCACAAGGCAACTAGAGTGAAAGAGCCTGGGCGTAAAACGTCTATATGCTGTGATATCGGGATAGCCCCATTGCTTTTAATTATTGTGAATCAGTGAAAACTGTTTTCTCTCAGCGTTTTCCAATCTTTTCTTGGACAAAATGATAAATTTTCATATATGAAAATTTAAAAAGCCAGCAAGTTTATTGTACCCTGAATCTATTTTCAAGCCTTGCTTATTGAAGATTTCAGAATGAATTGTACTATTCAAGTAAAATAATTAAGAATACTCTCTGAGACTAGTTTACATAATATAATTCACGACTTCGGCTTCGAGCGAATGAAACTTATAACACTATGTATTTTGGTTAAGCTATAACAGAAAGCGCAATGAAAACTTGGGAGATATTTTTCGGCATAGTTCTTGGCCGACATTTTATTCTTAAAAAACGTTGAATATCTCAAAGAATCAATATTTCGTGCAAAGTAGTATAGTATAATGGGATTTTAGATAAACAAATCCATACTACTCAGTATTCACTAAGTCTTTCAGAGTCTATCGCTTTCGGATCTCAAAGGAAACACTAAGTCTTTATTTTTCGCGAGCCGAGATTCGAAGTTCGATGGCCGCGCTACACATTTGGCCTCATTGTCAAGGCCATAGCGGTGAACATTAACATTCAGGGTGTTTTTGTTCGTGGAAGACTGTGCCGTGTCCAGACGAATGGCGTTCTTTGAGGCCATGGACGGATCCTCAGGAAAGTAGTTGTAAGGCAGGAGGAAGAATTGAAGATGTCCGCCCACAGATGGCGTGGTGGGAAGGTCTTCGGTATGAGGAATGTGATGAGCACCCATCGTGATCCAGGTTACCAAATCCTGGGGACGAAAACAGTCGTACGGATGAGAATAGAATGATATAGAGGAATGTAGGCGTCAGGTTTGACATTCAGTTATTCCAGAAGGACCTGCATATGGATATACATATCTGACTTGGTAGCCTTAACTAGATCATGTACAAAGAGACTGACGATTTTGATCAACGAGTATTACGGCAAACACTTGTAAAACAGGGCTATACAGCCAAACGCCTCCATTCTGTGATAAATATCGTACACTGACGGGAAAATACGATCATAGCGTGCACGAACTGTGGCGCTACGTTTCGTACCTTGTGTCTAATTCTGCTTAGCCCGGGGCTACGGGCCGTTTGGATGTCATATGTTCTTCATCTCCATAGTGTTCAAGTAAACAGTCACAATGTTCAAGTGAACGGTCACAATGTTCAAGTGAACGGTCACAATGTTCAAGTGAACGGTCACAATGAAAGCGTGACTGAGATACATACCTGGAGACGACATTCATTCGACATTCGACACGTCATTCATTTGGATAAAGAATAATGGTCAGTGATTAGAATTTTATCATGTTTTGCTTATATTATTGAAAAATTTTGACCGCTTCTCTCTTGTAGGAAAACATTTTGTGTTTTTCTTTTTTATTTCATACACATTTGGAATTGGTGCCAACTGTTATACGAAAGAGGTCTTTCGACTATTGTCGCGGAAGTTTTTTCATGGACGACGGCTGAATATTGACTGTCGGACCTTACGCCTGCTATTTCATTAGCGCAAATAATCGCAGGAACTTTCTTGCATAATGACGGTATTGGTGATGGATTGGCGTCCATGTACGGTACCAGAAAAGTTAATTTTTCGTATTTTTGTCACCAACATTTTTGCTCTCTGTGGAGAAAAAATGTACAAAAACTATTTTATTTCAAACCAGATAACTATTTTCTAATTCACCAATTTTTTCGGAGAAAATAATACTAATAAACAATAGCCCAAGGGGCTTCAATATGCACCGTACATCTAGAATTACACTGGTCCAAATTTCAAGGCTGTTAAATTGCCTTGGTCCCAATTGGTAGCTAACAATCCAGAGAAAGGTTTAAGATTTTGTGCTTACGAGAATATAACATTTATGAAACCTTATATTGAATGATAAACTAAAAGGGGCTTAACTCTTCGTAACTAGGTGACCAAGAGCCGAGAGTTCACATATCCTACAATGAAATCGACAATAGTCAAATACAAGAAAATATTAATTTTCCTTCAAATAAATTCCAATTATGTGAGAAAATTCTTCATGAAGGAAGAAAATGCGAAGAAGTGATGAAGTAAACATTTGTTCTCGAGTTAATAAACTGATATGAAGTTAAAATAGTAAATGCATGGTTTTTATTTCACAACAGTTTAACTGAATGTAGCTGTTTCATACATGTGTCAAACAGGAGAGACAACTCAACAGGACAAATGCCATATACATGTAGGGGAGACAACTATTCCAACCTAACAATAATCAGATAAACTGGATTCAGTTTTGGGGGCTGTGACCTTGACCTTTGACCTACGGATCTCAAAATTAATATGGTACTTTTTGCCCCTCGTATTTATATACCTAATGTTTGATACCAATGCATACCTTGTAACTAGAGATTTCGCACGGACAACAAAGGTTAATGGCGGGATAGACGGATAGAAGGGCAGAACTCACCATCGGATTATATCACCTTGTCTTTGATGAGCAAATAAAATATGACTTTTTATGATTTCCTGATTTTGGGGTGACATTGACCTTTGATCTAAATTTTGGTATACGGCCGATCGTTTCTTCTTAATGTATCTACTGACACCAAAAAAAATATATTTCTAATGATTTCTTGATTCTGGGGTCATAGTGACCTTTGACCGTGACCTAATTTTTTGTATGCAACACATCTTTTCTCCCTACTTAATTCACTCACAAACAATTACCAATTTTCAATAATTTTCTGAATTTTAGGCCAAACTGACCTTTTAACCTCTGACCCAGACCTAGATTTGGTATGTGACACATCGGCCCCATAGGGTATTCACTCACCAAAAATTTGAACTGTAGATGGAAAACTGTCAATGATAGTAGTGGTCATTAAGCAACTAAACGCTTTTTTTCCCCGGATGTAGAGGTCATTTGTGGCGGTCACGTGGCGGGAGGAGAGGTCAACTGGGTCGGCCATGTTGTAATACAAGATGGCGTCGTGGTTCGGGACTGTTCGTGCATGTTCGTGCATGTTCGGGCGTGTTCGGGTTGTCGGCCATGTTGTAAAGCAAGATGGTGGTTGTCTTCCATGTTGTAAAGCAAGATGGCGGGTGTCGGCCATGTTGTAAAGCAAGATGGCGGGTGTCGGATACTAAAAGCTACCTCTAGCACAGGAGAGTTCCAATTGTTGGAGGGGATGTATACAGGATGTATTCATCCGCGGTGATGCGGTCTGGCCGCGGTTTTGGCGGTGATTCGGTCTCGGGAAAAAGCTTCCGCGGAGAAAAAGTAGTCCCTAGATAAAATGGTCGGATGGGGTCGAGTGAGGTATCAAAGTGAAGCTTATGTGAAGGGGCATCTAATGGTCTGGGTGTGGGGTTGAAATATCGGCCTTCTGCGCATGCGCGGTGGCCGAAGGGTATGAAAATAGCCGTGTTGGAGCTAGGGGAGTCCCTAATGGTGCAATGGGGTCGAGTGAGGTATCAAAGTGAAGCTTATGTTAAGGGGCATCTGATGGGCTGGGTGTGGGGTTGAACTATCGGCAATCTGCGCATGCGCGGTGGCCCAAGGGTATGGAAATAGCCGTGTTGGAGCTAGGGGAGCCCGTAATGGACCAATGGGGTCGAGTGAGGTATCAAAGTGAAGCATTCGTGAAGGGGCATCTGATGGGCTGGATATGGGGTTGAACTATCGGGATTCTGCGCATGCGCGGTGGCCCAAGGGTATGAAAATAGCCGTGTTGGGAGCTAGGGGAGCCCCTAATGGACCAATGGGGTCGAGTGAGGTATCAAAGTGAAGCTTATGTGAAGGGGCATCTGATGGGCTGGGTGTGGGGCTGAACTATCGGCATTCTGCGCATGCGCGGTGGCCCAAGTGTATGAAAATAGCCGTGTTGGGATGTAGTGGAGCCCCTAATGGACCAATGGGGTCGAGTGAGGTATCTAAGTGAAGCATTCGTGAAGGGGCATCTGATGGGTTGGGTGTGCGGTAGGAATATCATTCTGCGCATGCGCAGATGCAATACGGAGGTCTCGTCCAATCACAAGCGAGTATTTCAAATCCGTCCCAGAGCTCACGTCCAATCAGAAGCGAGTATTTTGACCCGGTGCATTATGGGACATATCCAAGATGGCGGCACGTATGTTCAAGATGGCGGCACATCCGGTGTCGAAAACTGGCCATTTTGTCGGATGTGGTCACTTAGTGTCGAAAACTGGACCCTGTATGACGTCACTTCCGGGTTTTTTACTAAAAAACTACCTCCAAACATAGAAGAGTTCCACATGTTTCCCCTTACACGTCCGTATGGTCAACCGCCGGCACCTTTTCCCGCCCCGCCCCGCCCCGCAGCGCGTGCGCGCGGGTTCTCCGGCAGTGTGCGCGCGCGCGCGGGACAAAAGGTCACATCCAAGTGACAATGTTGCGGCATCGATATAGTCAGAGCTTGAGCACAAAAAGGGGATTCTAGATGAACCTGGGAAAGATGGGCAGTTCCATTTGGACCAATCAGCGGTCGAGAAAAAAGAGCCAATCAGCGGTCGAGAAAAAGAACCAATCAGCGGCCGAACAATCAGCCAATCGAATTGGGGTACTCACGGTGTGCTTTCGCTGACGTCCGTGCCTACATCCGGGTTCTTCTCAACATCCGGGTATTGTTTTCTGGACATGGATGGGTTAGCTTTGGCTCCATTCTAGGCCACTGATTGGCTAATACGGTGTTCAAAGCCACTTTCATGCATTATGTTCATAGAACTTATAGTCATAAACTTAATCTATACGTGTTGGATGAGTCTCTTCACTCACCGTATACACGTACCTCAATGAAATGCCCGCTCCAAACTTACACCAAAAAACACGTACTTGGTCTGTGGGCTGATTTCATTGGCTCTCTCTATTTTACTATAGTACTCTTGCATTCTAACCTTGATGGGTTACATTGTGGCCCCATCCTACACCACTGATTTCAGTTTGATTGAATCTCCGCATTGGGCATTGATGCATTATGAATAAAACACACAAGACAGGGTTTTTTGGTGAGATCTCTTTTTCTTTTTTTTTTATTCAGTGAACAACAGCAACGTGAGAACAACCACGTGAAACCTGAAGCCCAGAACAAGGGGCTTGTAATTAACTGAAGCCCAGAACAAGGGGCTTGTACATTGAAAGAACTGAAGCCCAGAACAGGGGGGCTTGTAAACTTAAGCCCAGAACAAGGGGCTTGTAATTAACTTAAGCCCAGAACGGGACTTGTACATTGAAATGATGGGCAGCCCAGTCATAGACGAGTACATCGCGGTCCTCGGCCTTGGGGTACTCGTCAAACATCTGTACGATGGTAGATAAGGGTCTTCCCCGGCATCGATGGTACAGGTAAACAAGCAATATTGTCCGCACACGCTACTGGTCAGGCTTTGCAACGTTTGACTGTTCCAACACCACGTCTCTGTGCCTTGATCCATGAAGTCTGTTAAATCGGGATGGAGGGTGGCAGGCCGTACGGGTCAAAGTATTCGCCCTGCTGTTCTGTCAAGTACACGGCCACCCAATGTTCACCGGGCCGATCCATCGGGTCGGTGTTGAGAACGTAAGCAGCAGGATACATACGGTCTAATGGGAACACATCTCGGGCGAACACCCCTTGAAACACCCTACGTGTCTCTGGGTCATTCTCCAGCACGGTGGTTATCTGGTCTGTATCCATGTTAGGTGGAGAAGTCACACAGCACGTTGCGCGCCTTGTCCACTTGAATGATGTTGTCAAACTCGGCGTAGCAAATCACATTGACGGTGTTCCGGAGGGCTCGTTGAAAGTGGATTTCCAACCGTAAATTGCCTTGCTTGGCCAGGGCCAGCTGATGGTCGTTCTCTAAGGTGGGGGTCAGATCGTAACAGAACAACGTGTATCCGTTCCCGTAGGCCTCCCGACTGATGAAATTCGCTTCGTCCTGGTTGATTTGACCGGTGGCTGTAAACAGGCTCTGATAGGCTCGAATGAAATTCGCGCGCCCAAAGTTCGGGGTTAAGGCCGTGGCTGGCACCTGTTGTCCATCCACATGCAGGACCACAAAATTGATGCCGAAATGTTTAAAGTCAAACGGATTCTCTGGGTAGGCTCCACTGAAACTGGTATTTTTCACACAGGCCAGGATCAATCGCTTGGGTAGTTCCCCCAGGAACAGGTTTTCTTTGTTGGCGGTCGTATTTCCAGCAGACACAGAGAACACTTTGGTTTGTACACGTCGGATAGGGTACTGGGCTGGTTTTGTTTCCAAGGCTTGCATGTGTCCCAATTGAACGGCTGGATTCGGTTTCACTTTTCGGACATACAGGACTGCGTCTTCGATGACAATCTTATAGTCAGCTACATGCGCCTCTACGTTAGTGGCCATCAAGGCGCAGGTCGG